>JAGVSP010005085.1:0-15299 GCA_022494985.1 Micrasema minimum
GACAGTTAATTGTATTTTTATGTGACGTTTAGTAGATATTGAATATGTATGCTTTTTAAAAAGAAAAAAAATCGTTGTGCGATCGACCACACGGTGGAAGTTATACTTCTTTGGCCATTCTCATACACCCACTCACGCCACACAAACAGAGCAGGAGATATAATATAATAAATATAAGTACATTTTAAATATTATTCAATATATTTATATTCAATATATTATACGAAGACTTCATTATTATATTATACACCTATATTATCATTATCATGTTATTTCTTCTATAATCATTCTATCCATTTTAAGTTCATGAGAAAACCGAAGCCATTGCAATAGCGTATTTTCTAAAAAGATAATTCGCGCTAAAATGACGCTAAGAAGTAAATAAACAAAAGAAATGACAACTCCTAAAGTCAGACCAAATACAAGCATCAGTGACTGTGCGCCCATTTCTCTTAACGCCATTAAGCGATCTCTTAAAAATCAGCGTGACGCCTGTTTCTCGACCAACGTCCCACCCCAAAGTGTCTAACGGGGCCGCAAAGAAGTATAACTTCAAAAAATCAAAATAGCATGTTCCTAAACAAAAATTCATTAAATAAAAGACATCTTTTCCTGCCGGAAATTAGTGTCCGTATACTAATTAATAGCTCATATCGGTTAAGCACTAAACCTTAAATTGAACCAAAACCACTATTTGAAATATACATAAGTAATTCTTAAAAAAATCCTTTCAAAATCTATATTAGTTTAAAAATGAAGCAGTGTAGTTTGTATATATGTTTGTCCTGTATAGATTCGGTAAACCGCTGTATCCGATTGCAATAAGTTGTTTCTAGAGGGTTGTTTTATTCACTCCTGGGAAGGTTCCTGCATTATAACATTCCATTTTAAAATTTTTGTATTTGTGTAGTTTGATATAAATTAGTGACAGTTTACCGGGTGAATTTAGATACGCCATGTAACCGATTAGTGCTGCCAGTACATGCAAGCTTATAAAAAATGTTCGTCAAATAATGCTGTACAGCAAAAAAGGCGCTAATGTCGTTTTCAATCACGTATACAATTTATTTTTATAACACCTCGTACTTTCAATTACATTTTTTAATTTAATTACACCCCGATTTCGACTTTTTTTTCTCAATAAATAAGTGCCGTTGAATTGGTTTTGAGCTATCGAAATGCATTTTTTACCTCCACGAAAATGTTTTTATTTTTGTTCAAGATTTCTGTGTTAGTTTCATCGTCAGTTTTTTGCTCTTGAGAAAAAGTAATCGTTTTGCAAGGGCTTCTCCTGATCGAGAATAACTCTTGAAGAGCTATTTTTTTTTAAATATATAGAGCATTTGGCTAAATACTACTTTCGCCTTATACCTAAAAATCGTTTCTAGCATGGAAAATAAAAAAGTTGCAACTTTTTGAAAACAATATTTGTAAACGATAAATTTTTTTAAGTCCACTGTTAATAATTTTTATGGCTCATGGAATAAAATCATTAACAGACAGTGTAGTCGTAAAAAAAGTTACCTACCTCTATAATTGTTTTCAGTTAATATTATTAGGTAGTCTAGCCTAGAAGTTTTTTTTTCTCCTTCGAGCTACAAGAATCTATGTTTGTAAATTTGGAGCATTTGCTACTACTGACTCTCCCTTATGGGCCGCACCCAATGGTTGCCATAGGGCACGCATTTGGTACAGATTCCAGTGCAAGTGTCTCTTGATCATTTTATTACATGAAAGGTAGGATGTGATCAGTCTTACGCTTCAGTCCCAGTCCAAGTTATCGCACATGAGCGTATACCATGTAAAATAACATTAAAATAAATAATATTCAATCTTCCCTCTACGGGAATCGAAACCGGCGACCTCATACACGGTAGTAAAATGCGACTGACCACATTGTGCTATATAGAGTTTTACATATAAAAATCCCCATACCAGACTCATTTTTTATTCCCGACACAAAATATGTATTTATTATAAATTGTATAATGCCGAATGTAGTTTTATTTTCTTAAAAATTTAGTAAGGGTGATCGTTAAAGTCAATCGAAAAGGGTACCTATACACAAGGGTGCTGACCATCTGACAGCATTAGAGTTTTATTTTTAAATCCAAGATGGCGGACGCACTTTTTTCCCGATAAAATAAAAGTTGGGTAACGTTGTACAAACCCGTCGGTAATATTCGAATTAAGCATTTATTTTTAAATCCAAGATGTGCGGAAGCAATTCATTTTCATATCAATGATCACATTGGTATCGTAATAACGACGCAACTAACGATTTTTACTTCCGAAATAAACTGTTTAGCGATTATTTTTTAAATCCAAGAATGGCGGAAAAAACTTTTTTTTACATAAATAAAGGAGAGGTATAAAAAAAATATAAAAAAAATCGTTTTAAGGGTTTTTAAGGGTCCTGATTTCGAATTTAGCGTTTATTTTTAAATCCAAGATGGCGGACCAAACTTTTTTTTTCATACAAGTAATGTTGGGTATCGTTTTAAGGGTTTTTAGTAGGGCCCTGATTTCGAATCTAGCTTTTATTTTTAAATCAAGATGGCGGTCGTTTCTTTTTTTCATAAAATGAAATGGGTAATCGTTTTAATGGTTTTTGGGGGGCCCTGATTTCGAATCTAGCGTTTATTTTTTTAGAATCCAAGATGGCGGTATGCGTCCCTTTTTTCAGAAAATGAAGATGGGTATCGTTTTAATGGTTCTTGGGAGGGCTGATTTCTGTTTTTCGAATTCCAAGATGGCGGTCGTCCCTTTTTTTTCACAAAGTGAAGATGGGTATCGTTTTAATGGTTCTTGGGGGTTATGATTTCGAATTTAGAGGTTATTCTGAAAATCCAAGATGGCGGACGCACCTTTTTTCATAAAAATGAAGATGAGTATCGTTTTTTGGGCGTATGGGCGTCCTGATTTCAAATTAAAAGTTTTATTTTGATATCCAAGATGGCGGACGCACCTTTTTTTCATAAAATGAAGATGGTATCGTTTTTAGGGCGTATGGGCGTCCTGATTTCGAATTAAGAGTTTATTTTGAAATCCAAGATGGCGGACACACATAATTTGGTAAAAATTAAGATTGGTATCGTTTAAAAAGTTTTTTGTTTTGGGTGAACCTGTTTTCGAATATAGAGTTTATATTTGAAATCCAACTTGACGGACGCACCTTTTTTTTCATCTAAGAGTAAATTCCATTCATGCGTCGGACCTGCCACACACAATTTTTTAAAAAATAATATGTCCCTGGGTGTCTTTTTCAAGGGTAATAGAAGTCCTCATATTAAATTTACGAGTCGGACAGCCAAGAAATTTAATTGTTTAATGCCAAAGACGGATAAACAAAAAATATATATTATAAATACCTACCTGAAGCACTTGAAAAATAAAGTCACCAAAATAAAATATAAAACATTTACACTATACCTTTATACATACGAGTATACCATTATACGAGTTATTCAATTTTCATAAATGCATTTATCATCAGAAAGAAAAATACAAAGCATTCCTTCTATAACCAATTCCCAAAGAAACGAGATAAATCTTTCAAATTTCAATCGATATTTCGAGAATTACCTGTTTCTTTGCGGCAGCAACGCGACGGGTATCAGCTAGTTTATAATAAAAGACGATTGAAATTTTATTATTTCAAACCTTTTTTCTCGTTGTATTTCCAAAATTATATAATAATTACATTGATTTACTTTCATCTAATTTAATTAAATAATTATTTATTTTTTTAAATCACTGTTTTTATGAAAACGCATAGTAGCATAGTGGTAGCGCATTTGGCTACCGCGCATGAGGTCGCGGGTTCGATTCCCGTAGTTAAAATATTTAACACGAAATATTTATTAACGTGTGATTTTCATATTAAAAATGTTTCATGTGTGATACCTTGGACTGGTACTGAAGCGTAAGACTGATCATCATCATCTAAAAAAATGATCAAGATACAATGCAGTGCCCTATGCACCATTGGGTGCGGATAAGGGAAAGTAGTATAGTAGTAGTATTTATAAAACAACATCTAACTTTTTTTTAATTTGTCCCCTAGTCCTTTGTATGGCTGCGAATCGTGGCACCTAACCAGGGCCCAAGATAGCAGACTTCTGTGTTTTGAGAATAGGTGTCTTAGAAGAATTCTAGGTGTGCGGTGGTTTGACTTTGTAAGGAACACAGAGGTGTGGCAACGGACACAGCAACCCTTGGTATCTGCTGTCATCCGGCGAAGGCGTTACGGCTGGCTAGGCCATATACTACGTATGCCTCCGAGAGCCGCCACCATGCTTGCCTGTTTTACAAGGCATCGGGTTCTCGGCGTCCTGGTCGTCCACTGTTGACAATTCGTCGGCAGCTTGCGTCAGAGCTGCGGGACGCGCACTTGACTTGGGAGGATGTACGGGAGCTGGCGGCCGATCGCTTGGCCTGGAGGCAGTTTGTGCATTCCATATGCTCCACAGGGAGCGGATATGGTATGATGATGATGATGATGACCTATACTTCTTTTCACCCTGCCTAGGATCATCAGGAGTTACAACCAAATTTCCCCACATAATGATGTTGATGTTTTTGTGCCGCAGAGACAATTATTTAAGAGCAAATCTATATTATCCTTACTCCTTACAAAAAACTGGCTACAATCCTATGCCTACCTAGAATCGAAATCATGCTTTTATATCATGCTTAGGTATATATTTACTTTATCTTTCAACTTATAAAATTACGATTAAATGCAAATTTGTTAGGGCTTTTATTAGCCTGTTAATTGGCTTAAAAAAAAATGAGTCCCTTGTAATCAAATATTAATGGCTTAGGAGCAAGTAAATTAAATAAAAGACAAGTCTAGTATCGGAGTCATAAGAGTATTTATATTAAAGCATAGTTTGTTGTAGTTTGTTACGAATGATGTAATTTAACCAGAGCAAGAGTTAGGTGAGATATTGAAATACATGTATCATTGCCTTTAGTAGGGTAGGTAGGTAGGTAGGTAGGAAGGTTCTACAGCAGTCTATTGCCTTATAACACCGCAATGCGCTATTCCTCCATAAACCTTCTGAGTGCAACACACTAACTGTAGGTACTAGTACTAGTAACTAGAAACATAACAATACCCCGTAAATACGAGTCAAATCCCACAAGTTGAAATAACGAAATCATTTATTATTTGTACCCATAGAAATACAATGAAAGCCCCACCCTTTCCCTAGACTGCTGTAAAGACTATTGAGTCTTTTTTCAGTCCAGCCAACTCTACCGATTTTTTCAACAAGCTAAGCCGCAATTTTAAGATTGTTAGTGTGATAAAAAAACGGATGAATCTACGTTATGTACGCGAACAAATGCTTTTATTGCCCCATAAAAATCTAAAATATCATCATCCAACTGCCTCCAAGCCAAGCGATCGGCCGCCAGCTCCCGTGCATCCTCCCGAGTCAAGTCCACGTCCGCAGCTCTGACGCAAACTGCCGACGAATTGTCATCAATGTCAACAGAGATCCAAAGGCAGCCCATGCCCGAGTGGGTCGGTCGAGCCGACCTCAGGGGTCGCAAGGCAGCCGCCCGCAGACCCCAGGCCTCGGAAGCGTAGGGCTAATCACCTTGCCTTCTTAAATGAACTGATTACTAAACCCCCAAAATATATAACATCTAATATTTAAATTACCTTCCGCTTATAAAACTGATCAATATACACTGCACTTGATGTACCAATTCAGTGCCTAATGCACTATTAGGTGCGGATAAGGAAAAGTAGTAATAGTAGAAATCGACGTAGTTAAAAGCGTGCTATTCACGTGCTAACGCTAACGATTTGAGCGATCACAATGACATACCGTTCAATACCGCGATCGCTGACCCGAACATTGACGATCTGAGCCGAGCGGAGCCGAACTACGCTGTATCACGGCCATACGTCAAACGTCAAATCATCGCGCTTGTCGGATTTTTTATTATGTCGACTGCTTTTCTCAATATTTGGCTTGCCGAAAACCGGCTAAATTATTAATAAAGATTGAATGAAGATTTGTGCGAATAAGATATATCTCGGGAAATAGCTCGCGACTAGTATGCGCTCGTTTAACAATCCGATCGATAACTTTTAACGCGTGTTCCATTGTGATCGCGAAAACGTTAAACATCCATGGGTAAGAAATCGTTATCACGTCGCTTATTACCGAGTCGGTACTGATCTGTGATCGAGCAACAGGGTGGTAATTGATCTCCTCCACAAGTGCCACTAGCTCCTATCCCTGGCCAGTGGCTATCCTTCTCCAGTCCTTTTACTTACTACTTCCATTGACGGATCTGCTTAGGAATTTAGATGCTCTTTCGTTGGACATCCTTTCCATCTAGGGTTTTTGGCGTCCTTAACGTCCAATGTTAACAATCCACCGGCAGTTTACTTTGGAACTCGAGGACGTGACCCCGACAACAACTGGCGGTCGATCGCTTATCTCGGAGGTAGTTTGTGGAATCCATATGTTCCACATAGGGAGAAGATGTGGAACGATGATGGAGTATTTAAAATCCCGGGGGCCTGAGCATCAACTCAACATTCGTCATTCTTTCTTCTCGACTTTATTTTACTGCAGCAACTGTACTCGTTGTTTTAATTCTGAATTTCCAAGTCTTTGTTAAGTGATTCGTTCTGATTTCGAATTAAGAGTTTTATTCGGAAATTCAAGATGGCGGACACACATTTTTTTTCATAAAATGAAGGTTTGCATCGTTTTTAGGGCGTATTCGCGTACTGATTTCAAATTTAAAGTTTATTTTGATATCCAAGATGGCGGACGCACCTTTTTTTTTATAAAATGAAGATGGGTATCGTTTTTAGACGATACGGGCGTCCTGATTTTGAATTAAGCGTTTAGCCAAGAAATTTAATTGTTTATGCCAAAGACGGATAAACAAAAAATATATTATAAATACCTACCATGAAGCACTTGAAAAATAAAGTCACCAAAATAAAATAAATAACATTTACACTATACCTTTATACATACGAGTATACACATTTATACGAGTTTATTCAATTTTCATAAATGCATTTATCATCAGAAAGAAAATACAAAGCATTCCTTCTATTACCAATTCCCAAAGAAACGAGATAAATCTTTCAAATTTCAATCGATATTTCTAGATTACCTGTTTCTTCTGCGGCAGCAACGCGACGGGTATCGGCTAGTCTACTTTATAAATTTCATAACCTATTATAATGAATATTGCTTTTAAATAGCTACTACTACTACTTTCACTTATCCGCACCCAATGGTGCATAGGGCACTGCATCGGTATACCAAGTGCAGTGTATCTTGATCATTTTATTACATGAAGGCAAGATGATCAGTCTTACGTTTCAGTACCAGTCCAAGGTATCACACATGAAATATAAATAGCTATTTTATTTAAATTATTTTATTAAACCCAACCTATCTTAACCTACTGTGTTAATTTCATAGCCTATTTTACTATGGATTTACCATAGACTAGTCCTCATAAAAATTACCACGCTTTGTGAAGTATCCCCATTCGCTGCCTTAGCGCCAAAAGACGCTTTATTTAAGTTTTTTACAAGTGGATCCTAAATGATTCGTGAATTCGGTAATTTTGTTTCGCATACATTGTCATAATATACGAGTACACGGACGGACAACGGACACAGCAACCCTTGGTATCTACTGTCATCCGGCGAAGGCGTTTCGGCTGGGTGGGCCATATACTACGTATGCCTCCCGAGAGCCGCCACCATGCTTGCCTTTTTTTCAAGGCATCAGGTTCTCGGCCTCCTGGTCGTCCACTGTTGACAATTTGTCGGCAGTTTGCGTCAGAGCTGCGGGACGTGGACTTGACTTGGGAGGATGCACGGGAGCTGGCGGCCGATCGCTTGGCCTGAAGGCAGTTTGTGGATTCCATATGCTCCACATAGGGAACGGATATGGTACGATGATGATGATGATGATGATGATGACACGAAACGAAATTACTAAAGTCTCGAGTCATTTAGAAGAAGAAAAAATTGCCATAGAATATTATTTCACAATTTACAATTTATATAATTTAGCTAGTGCTTCTACTACATTCCCTTATCAGCATTCACTGATGCACTGCATTGGTACTCCAAATGCAGTTTACCTCACAGTAATAAATAATAATTGAGCAATTCATCAATAGCCTTTTTTTGAGAAATCATCTCAAGGGCGCCATACATTCAGTATTTTTCAATTAATTTTAATCCTTATTCATCAATAAACTGTCTGAAATAAACTATAATAATAATCGAAGAAATTATAAAAAAATATATATGCCTCCACGTACTCGTTTATTCGGATTGGGGGCGTTATTGGGCTCGAGGTTTGAATAATATCTACGAGTGCTACAAGATCGATTAAAACAATTGAATTATCTCAGCAACAAAAAAAAATACCTTGAAACATGTTCAAGTAGAGGTGGCATATAAAGTCAATTCTAAAATATTTTAATTTTGTTTATTTTTAATGTAAAAATTCAATAATGTTTTTATCGACCATGTTAGGTAACCGTGTAGAACTGTAGATTGATTCCAGTCTTTATTATGGAGAATTCTTTTTCTTCTTCTTTCACCACGTTCGCTCCTATGTTGAGCATGTGGACATCCCTAGATCCATCTAGGAGACCCTATCGCCAGCCATCTCTCTCGCCTCCTCTCATGTTAGACCCGCATCCATCAGCTGAAGACATCCGTATGATTATCATTGATGGTCTGCCAGGATGGCGGAGTCCTGCAGGCGTAAGGAAGAAGCACTCGGGTTCAGGCTCTCATCCGAAGTACATGCCCAAAACCAGGTCCACCGCCGCGACTTTACGACTCCAGTTATTGGAGGTTGCTGCGTCCGAGCATTCTGAGCTTTTGTGAGGTACCAGTATTTACATTCATAACGCAGCATCGGCACAACGCAAGAGCTAAAGAGTCGGCATTTTCTTTTGACCGAGTATAAACTAAAATTCCAGGCAGCACGCATCGTGTTAAAGGTTGCTCCAGCAATTTCTAGGCCGATTGAGAGTTCCTTCTGCTTGCTGTCATCTTCAGTTATATAAGACCAGGCGGATATTTTAAACCTAACCAGCTAACTAACTAACCATCACGCCATTTCTCCGAAGGGGTAGGCAGAGAGGAAAGAATGCCATACCACTATGTCCTGGCATACTTCTCTTGCTTTCTCCACATTCATACATCTTCTCATGCCCGCACGTCGATTATTCCGACTTCTTACATGTCCACTTTCAAGCACTTGATCATGCCATGTCTTTCTCGGCCTTCCTCGACTTCTACATCTAGGCACTGTCGCATCATATATATTTTTTTAGCCGTTCTTTCATCATCCATTCGCTCTACATGTCCGAACCAACGTAAAAGACCTTTTTTAATTTTGTTGATAATGCTTATCTAAGCCTTGCATTCTGCTCTAATTTCAACATTAGTGCACCTATCATACATAGCTTTACCACACATTCGCCTGAGAGATCGCATTTAATATTTTAATTTAAAAATAAGTGAATAAGATACAATACACATGGTGTACAAATGTAGTGCCCTATGCATAAGCTGTGAATAAGAGGGAAAATAGTAGTAGCAAGAAAACAAAAAGCTTTATTAGCAATAAAGTGGCTCATTTTAATCATGATTTATTTTTAGATAACCATTGAATTTCAAGTATCACCAGGTTCAGGAGATAAGAAGTCATCAATGATGATTGATGAAATACGTTTGACGAAAAGAGAATACGGCAAGTCATTTATCAAGTACCACAAAATTAACAACATGGTTGAACTAGAAAACGATCCACACTTTGCTAATGTGGAAATACGAAGAAAAGTTTATCCTAAAAATAATCGTGTGAAACGTGAAAAAAAAGAGGAAGAAGCAAAGAGCACTAGTAGTCCTTTCGTTATAGAGACAACTAAAAAATTGGTAACGCGTTATATAAACAAAGATCAAAATTACGGAGATAAAAAAATGCAATTATGTAGATACATTTCTATAACTACGATTGTCATAGCAACTATCAATCTTTGCTATTGCTTGTTTCTGATTCTGATGCTCAACCTTAGATGAGGCGAGATCTATTGTTGATCCATCGTAAGAATACCCTGTGAGAAGACGAAATTTGGTTCCTACTGCGCATTCCTCTCCCCCCGCTACGATCCCTCCCCCCGGCAGCCCTACCGGCTAGCGGAGCTGTCTACACTATATATCTGACCATCTTGTGCCTAAATATCTTAGCTTATTCAGTACCTATATTTAAATGGAGTTGTAAATTATGTAAAGTGCCGATTCGGAACTCACTAATTTAGCAAAGCTTAGGTTTTTTACATGCAATTTCATGGAAACATTTATATGTGTGTGTACATGTTGTCGGCAAAACACCAATTAGGTACTTAGGGTCATAAAATTAATCCAGCCCCTGAGCCAGCGGTGACGGGTTTTTTAAGCCATAATATAAGCCGCTTGTTAGGAGTCAACCTTACTGGATCCGCCACGATGAGACTCTCTGGTAACTTCGTCCGAACGAGGATCGGAAAATGGAAGAGGACTTACCAGAGCTGGACTCAAGGGCGGGATATGAAGCTGAAGGACCACCAGGAAGGGCGAAGTATCCTGGAATACCCTGGAACACCACGTCGAACTGGCGCGGCGGGACACAAACGAGGGGGCACGGCACTCTTTACTCACTTTTGGTCGAGGGGTTTCGGGAATTGGAGTCTGGGAAGCTTGGAGATGGATGACGAGTACCACGAGGGTATAACGAGGGTGTGATAGAACGAAGAAAGATCAGGATCACGAGAAGGACGGATGTTGCGAGGTAGAGTAACGTTGCTGCGCTGAGCGAATATTCGAGACTGAATTTTGTTGGATAACAGGTGACAAAACGGAATGGATTGGGTGAAGGTAGGCGATACATTTTGGAGAGGAATTCGAACTACCTATACCAGAGAGTATCAATGATGGCCAAACCACTTACCATAGGAGGAAACCATGATCATGAACATAAGATTGTTGAATTAATTGTTTAATTATTTTTCAAATATTTCAATTTTATTAGTATCCTCGGGTTGAAAGTGTTGAGAGCTAGTACAGGGGGAATGGGCGGAGTATGCGCGTCACAGGCCGTCACAGGGTATTCTTAGGACGAACAGGGTATAGCTAACACCCTCGATGTCCAAGTTGTAAGCTTTGTTCGTTGCGAATTTAGGCCTCACAGTAGAGCACAGTGGAACCTCTCATAGCGAGCATAATTCGTTCGCTGTGCAATTTAGTAAAAAAACTGCTTTAACGTGATAAAGTTGTAATAAACACTGGTAAATTATAATAGTTTTTTCTTTTTGAGAATGTGATACAATATAAAAGCTTGTGCGAGCCTTTGCCCAACTAAGCTTACCCAAAAAAGCAAAGAAATATAGCTGCTAAAATTAATGTCTTTGGCTGCTAGATATTTTTATAAAATTAAATAATGCTGTTTTGTTAGTGTAGAATATAAATATGTGTTTTAAATCCCGTTTTAGTACCTTAAAATAAATAATTGTGATTATTTCGTTTTTATTACAACATTCCCCATTTCACCTAGTATGTGATATCCATATCTGCCAATATACAGTAAAATGGCGCGACGCTTCACATGTGAACACTCTCTGTCATCCATTGAGAAAAAATGTGTTGGCATTTTACCAGAAACCTTTATGATTGCAAGTGAGATTCTTACCGAATTGTATCACCTACTAGGAAACGCCTGAAGATGAATCTTCAATTTGTTATGCTTACAACTTTTACCAGCTAATTTTTATAAACAACATTTTGAGTGTGTCCAAATACTTGTAGACAAAAACTTGAGTTCACCCATTACGGGCTAATAATTACAATTTGACATCTCAAAAGAGACGAGAAGTTTGGAAGGGAATATGGATATCTAGGCTTTTACAGGGCTTATGACCTGTCATTGGCTGGGTTAAGTGGCCACTTGATGTATGTACATTCCCCATTTCACCTAGTATGTGATATCCATATCTGCCAATATACAGTAAAATGGCGCGACGCTTCACATATGAACACTCTCTGTCATCCAGTTTTTGTCAACAAGTATTTGGACACACTCAAAATGTTGTTTACAAAGATTTTTAAAGCTATTTTACAAAGCATTGACATCGGCGTCCTGGATGTCTACTGTTGACAATTCGTCGTCAGTTTGTGTCAGAGCTACAGTGCGTGGACTAGGCTTGGGAGGATTCACAAGAACTAGCAGCCGATCGCTTGGCTTAGAGGCAGTTTTTGAAACCGCTCAACAACGGGAGTGGATTTGGAATGAAAATTTATTTATATTAAAATTTGACATCTCAACAGAGACGAGAAGTTTTGAAGGAAATATGGATATCTAGGCTTTATGTCCTGTCATTGGCTGGGTTAAGTGGCCACTTGATGTATTACAACATTCCCCATTTCGCCTAGTATTTAAAATCCATACCTACTACAAAACTAACAACAATACTATCATACCGAAGCAAACGTCAAAAACTTTCGTCTGTATCAAAATCTAATGTGTAGTGTTAATAACATATTTCAATCACAAAGTAGACTTTAAAACTAATTAACGGGATTAAATAATGAATGTGACACATAAAATACCGGAATACAAACTGATGTGAGTGCACTAATATTATCATAACTGAATCTGGAGTTATTGTTACACCGAGAAAAGGGTCGGTCTCCCACGAATATTGGTTTGTTTTCTGTTTTGACAGTTGACAGCTTATATACAACCATAGACTAATTAACGGGATCACCATAGACTACCTAACTAGTAGTGAGTAACCATAGACTACCTAACTAGTAGTGAGTAGGAACCTGCATAAACAATAACATGGCTTCCAAATGCACTAAATGCAATCTTGAAGTAAATACAAGCAAGGAGATTGCATGTGACTCTTGTTCAGGTCCAGTGCATCTGTCTTGTTCAAGTTTGTCAAGAAATGAAGTTCAAGTCCTTAAATCTGCTAATAGGAAAATAAAATACATTTGTAATAATTGTAGCAGTGATGGGATAGGGCTAGCAAAACTCACCTCTCTTATTGAGAAGCTACAAGAGAAAATAGAAACATTAAATGATAAAATCGTTAAGTTGGAAAATTTGAATGGAAACTCCACTGGTATTGTTTCAGAGAATTCAATGGAAAATGTAATAGCTGAGATGAATGATCGAGCAAATCGACAAACTAATATTCTCTTGCTCAACATTCCTGAATCTGGCTCAATCAAAACTGATAACGATCATGTCATCAATATTATTTCCGAAGTTATAGGCACTGAACCAACCCGAAAACCCAAAATTTTCCGTCTAGGTAAATTATCAAATAATAATAGACCAGTTAAAGTCATTTTTCCTAATCGAGAATCTGCTAAAGAATTTTTTACAACTTTCGATAAGGACCGCATTTCAACGAAATTTCCTCAACTAAATAACATAAAGATATCCCGTGACAGGACACCTCGAGAGCGTGAATTTCTCAAACACACCATTGAAGACCTCAATCAAAGAATACAGGCGGGCGAAGGTGATCTTAAACTAAAATATATTAACGGAATACCTAAGATTGTTAATGCAAAAAACTTACTTGCAAAATAAATAATCTTAAAATATTTTACCAGAATGTAAGAGGGATTCGCACGAAACTAACATCTCTTCACCTCTCTCTCCTCCAAACAAATTATGATATTATATAGTACTAACGGAAACAAATTTAACAAGTGATATTGAGGACAACGAATTACAATTCAACGGTTACAAATTATTTCGTTGTGATCGATCTTCTCAAACAAGCCATAAAAAAAGTGGAGGTGGTACTCTTATAGCTGTAAAAATATTCTGCCTGTGATTGAAATAGTGACAGACTGCAATAGGATTGAGCATAAATTTATTCTTATCAAACTCCTGAATTTTAATCTACTTATTGGAAGTGTTTACATTCCTCCTGCTGCATCGGCTGATATATATGCATCTTATTGCAAGACAGTTGAAGATGTACTTTCATCAAAGAAGAATATCTCCGCTTCTCTTCTTCTTGGGGACTTTAACTTATCTAATATATGTTGGAAACCACCAGGAGCTTCAACATCTGCTATTATTCACGGAACAACTTCACCAGCATTAACAGTCATCGAATCATTCTCCCTTCTTGGATTTCACCAAATTAACAACATTTTAAACCATAGAAATGAAACTCTTGATCTTGTATTTAGTTCATGTCCCCAACAATCTGTATGTCATGAGTTCGATAGTCTTTTGCCTGCTGAAAACTACCACCCACCTCTCAGTCTATCTTATACTATTAATCATAAATATTTACCAACTAAAACAATAATTCACGATTTTAAAAATTGTAACTTTGATGGCCTCTTTAATGATATGCTTCCATTAGACTGGACTAAATCCTTATGTAATCTAAATGTCAATGATGCTTTCAACTTCTTCATAAATAAATTTCAATCATTAATAAGTACTCATACCCCCCAAAATAACAATAAATAGCAAAACTTCCTTTCCCAAATGGTTCTCCAGTGACCTTCGTAAACTCATTATTTTAAAGAAAGTCCAACATAAAAAATACAAAAAAACGCTAACAGATGATGACTATAATAGTTTTTCTATACTTAGAGCTAAATGTAAAAAAATGACTTCAGAATGTTACATTAAATACATATCTAATGTGCAAAATGATATATCAGAAAACCCAAAATTATTTTGGAACCATGTTAACTCACTTAAGAAAAATAATAGTCTTCCGGAAATCATGTTATTTGATGGTAAAATTGGAAATGATCCATTATCTGTGGCAAATATGTTTGCTGATTTCTTTTCCAGTGTGTATCCTAGCGCCAATCATACTCAATCTTTTAACAATGAATCTTTTCACTTTGAACATTTTGTTAATATATTTCTACATGTTCTATTACCAAAAACGATATTCTAAAGAAACTCAAAAAACTTGACATTAATAAAGGTCCGGGTCTTGATAATATTCCTCCAATTATTCTGCAAAAATGTGCTCCAGTACTTATTAATGCACTTTATTACCTATTCAACTTTTCACTTTCTCGAGGCATATTTCCAGATTGCTTTAAACTATGTAAAATTATCCCTGTTTTTAAATCCGGCAATAAATCAGATGTTAAGAACTACAGACCAATCGCCATTCAATCAACTCTAGGTAAAGCCTTTGAATCAATAGATCTTTTAAGCTTTCAACTATCGATAAATGAA
>JAGVSP010005086.1:0-11820 GCA_022494985.1 Micrasema minimum
CATACTTTGTTAACTCTATGCTTGTAGCACTCACTTTGTAGTTTTCCATAATTGGAAATAACACCCACTTCGTTTAAAACTAACATTTAAGTGTTTTATTTCATAATACCTTGTTGTTAATTCTTTAACTCTTATGCCAAAAAGGTTTCTATGAGAAAGGTGATAAAACAGGACGTTTCACTAGAAAATATCTCCACTTTTAAAGCAATGGGTGTTTTAATACCGCTATCGCCACGGAGCGGTCTTAAATATTCCATCATTCATATAAGAATGAAGCGATTATTTTATATTTAAACGTTTTTATATATCTCATGAACCATTTGTTAATTTTAAGCCAATAAGTCTTAGTAAACGAAACACCAGACCAGCGAACGAAAAGACTTAGAAAAGTTTTAGGGATCTGTTTTTTATAAGATGTATGCTATAGTATTAATTCCAAAACAAAAACCAGTATAGCTACTTAAAAAAACACTGAAAAATACCAGAAAATACCCATTTATTTAACCATTTCCAGAACATTGTCTTTTAAATCATGTACAAACAAAAATGTCAATTATATTTTTACGCAGTAAGTTACGTAGGTTGTGTCGCATACCATAAATAAATAAGTTTTATCTCTTTTTTTTAAATGTTATATAATTTTTTATCTACGTCCGTTGTTTGTTTAACAAATAACCGTACCCACCAATCTTGAAAAATGTTGATTTTATCTCATTATCTCAGACACATTACGTAAAACGCTGTAACGCTGACCTTGGTTTAATTCTTCACGTGGTCACGGTTTGGTTGGTTTATTTGTATTTTGGCGCTGAGTTTGCATTTTTGTCCTTTCAACTCTGATTTGGAAAAGTCTCACGTCTGGTTACGTTGTTTTTCGCTATTTTATTGGAGGCTCAAAAGTTGCGGAGGCGCATTAATGTCTAAATTTATTAGAAGATTTACTGTGCTTGGTGCATGGGGTATGAGTAAAATTCAGTGTTTGTTTACAAATATTAGATACTAAAAATGTAGTAAAAGCCATAACTTATTTCGAACAAGCGATAGAGAGGCACGATCGGCCTAAGCGTTCGGTTTGTGACGCATCTATCTCTCTTCCACTCCATCAGCTGATGCGTTCGAGTAGAAAAGAGACAGCAGCAGCAGCACACAAGCTACAAAGTGAAAGTGAAATTAACGAGTGCAAAAAAATGATAATTTATGGAAAAAATTGTAATTTTCAATTTACTTATTTTATTTTTATTTTATTTTATTTTATTCGGGATACAAACAGATGTACAGGTAAAACATTATATAATAAAAACAAATAGTTAACAATAACATGCCTGCAATCCAATTATATGTATCCGCAGGTAGCTTTAAACAGTTAAAAGAATCTACTTATAAGGTAAATAAATATTTGTCATCTTAAGTCTGTAAGTTTTTAAGTTCCTTTATATATTTGTTATATGGGGTATTAAACATATCTAAGCTTTTAAATTTATCATAATTACAATTAATGATAATTCAGTAATAATAATTCAATTCAATTAATAAAAGTATGCTTTTCTTCATCAATGTTTTCTTAAGACGTTATCACGTAAAATTATCGTCTGTGAACCGACTTTACAGACAACCAAAAGTTTTTTTTTTCCATCTTTCTCTTAATTTGCTATGACATTTTTCAGGCTACCGCAGATAAATTTTCAAAAGCACGTTCCTGGTAGCTAGTTGCCTGTTGGCACTCCTAAAACCGCAACATCCTTCGTAACCACTAGGTGACATTGTTATTAGGCGAGCATATCCCTCGCTGGCGCCAAGTCACCTAGTTATTTAGGTGACACCTGTCACTCACCGGCCGAGGTTACAACTTACAACTTGACTCTGCCAAACGTGGTCAATCGATTTTTTACGAACCAGATTTAGCGGCGCTGTCGTCCTGAACTTAACCACCACAATCGTCATTTTGGAAAAAATAAGTTACTCGTATTAGCGATTTTTTTACTCGATTTTTTTTTAAATTCTCCAATAACTCGTCCTTCCTCAAAAACTTATGCAAAGAAATTGTTGACATTAATTTTCTCTGTTCATTTTTACTTGAATGTTTGAAACCAATGTTTATAAAAATAGGTAGTGAAGTTTTTGAAAGTATGAATTTAAAGTTTTTTTATATTTGCTGTATTACGTTTACAAGAACCTACCTACCTTGTCAAAATAAAAAAAACAAAAAACAGTATTGAATACTGGTTTGGCCATTTATAGAACTCTCTGGTGATAGGTAGTTCGGATTCCTTCCAAGATTTATTCCCTACCTTCATCCATTCCATTCCGTTTTGTCACCTATTTGCAACACTATTCAGTCTCGAAAACCCGCTCAGCGCAGCAACATAACCTCGAACTCGTCATCATCCATTCTTCCTGTTAAATCCAAGACCTGACCTTCCCTCGTTCATTTTCATCAAAATCCCCTCGTCAAACTCGCTCCATCTCCAAGCTTCCAGAAACTAATTCCTCCCTCGGTGAAAGTGAGTAATGGTGTGCTGTGCCTTTCGTTTTGTGTCCCGCCGCCTCAGCTCGACGTAATGTTTCCAGAGTATTCCAGGATACTTCGCCCTTCCTAGTGGTCCCTTATCGTCACTTCCCACCCTTGTTGAGTCCAGCTCTGGTAAGTTCTTCTTCCATTTTCCGAACCCTGAGACGCGACGCCATAAAAATTATTAAATACTAAAACGCATTTTTCTCTATCTTCGGTTATGCGAGTACGGTGGTTGCGTTAAGGACGGCAGAGTGGCCACTCTGATGTCAGATTTACCTAGATAAGTTTATTATTCATACCCACCCACAAACTTGACATTCGGAGTGGTTACGCGTCTAATGTCACTCAATAATACAAACGATGTTTTGATAACTGTAGGTAATGTATTTCAATAAACACATTGCGCATTGGTACAATAGTAAAAAAAGAGTAGAAAAACTAAGAAAATTTGCGTTGTATATGAATTCGGTTCGATTAGGATTTGTCAAGGCCAAGTTCGAGCCCTTCCGATTAAAAAAATATACATATTTATAAGTATCTACCTGATTATAACATTACTTATAAATAAGCTAGTCTTGTGTGTGTATTAGTACACAAAACTAGCGAACAACCGCAAATAAATTTTCAGTACATATTTTATGTCGACGGTGAATAGGAAAAAAGTTACTAGGCGACATAATATGTGCAAAGGAAAATTATACCAACTGACATGATATTATCATGTCGCTGGGTAACATTTTCCTTTGCACTATATCGCGTAGTAACTTTTCCTTTCCACCGTCGAATAAGCGTAACACAGAGAGACGACTTCGGCGTTGGACTGTCTTGTTCACTTGTTCTGTTTACTACAGAATGGTAAAAAGCACATCCTAACACGCTATCTGGAGTACCTACACACTATGCTAATTTAATGTAGATATTATATTATATTACATGATAACATTATCACGCTAACGTCGGCGAATTAATGTAACTCTCGTGGATTCCTGTTTTGGCGTTTAATTCTTGACATTAAAATGCAGTGTACCATTGCATTGCCCTATGCACTGTTGGGTGCGGATACGTGAGAGTAGGAGTACTAGTAGTAGTAGTAGTAATAAATTGCAACTTAAATACGCATAAGACTATACTGCAATGTCCTCCGGAACGTAGGCAACACAAAGCCTACGAACACGGCATAATAACCCAGAAAAACATAATCTGTATTCTGAAGACCGTGACAACTCTAGAACTTTGATTACTTTTCTTTTAATTGCAAATAGTGGTATACTAATTTTGGATATGTAACGTCGTCGCCAGAGGCAAAATATTGCGGATGTTTTGAAATTTAATTGATTTCATTAAATACTGTATCTATGCAGCTATTCAGAGATATAATTACATATTTAGCTGTGTAAATATTGTTTTACACTTTACACACACGCAAATTAAAATGGTCGTTTATCAAACGTGACAAGGATACATTCTTGACTGCCCAGATAGTATGGAGAAATTACTGGCAAGGACGTATTTACGAAACTTCCATATCTGGTAGCAGAAATATATATTTTGATACGTGCTTCATGAAAAAAATTTACAAAAAAATGATAAGTCGGAATAGAAGAAACAAAAGAATCGTGCCAGGACACAGGGTGTGGCGTTCTACCTTATCTGCTTACTCTTCCGGAAAATGGCGTTATGGTTAGTTAGTTAATTAACTTTATAATACTTTAATTCCATTCATTATTATTTCTTATAATTTGTAATTTTGATACTAATCTACTAAACCTAGAAGTAGATCATTCAGAGAAGTTAACTGACTAACTAACTAACCATCACGCCATTTCCCCGAAGAGGTAGGCAGAGAGGATAGAACGCCACACCACTATTCTGGCATACTTCTCTTGCTTCCTCCACATTCATACATCTTCTCATGCACGCACGTCGATTATTCCGACTTCTTACATGCCCACTTTCAAGAACTTGTTTTACTTGATCATGCCACGTCTTTCTCGGCCTTCCGCGACGTCTACATCCAGGCACAGTCGCATCATAATTTTTTTAGCCGTTCTTTCATCATCCATTCGCTCTACATGACCGAACCAACGTAAAAGATCTTTCCTAATTTCGTCGATAATGCTTATCTCAGCCTTGCATTCTGCTCTAATTTCAACATTAGTGCACCTATCATACATATTTTTACCACACATTCGCCTGAGAGATCGCATTTCAACTGCATTCCAACTGTTAGTTAATTTAACGAAGTTAACTGTATAATGCATAAAACAAGTAATACTTACTACAACTATACAAGTACTTTCCCTTATTACCACCCGGTGCACATGGCGCTGCGTTGATACCTCAAATGCAGTGAATCTTGATAATTTGTGCCATGGAGGCAAGACGATCAGACTTACGCTGCAGCGTCAGTCCATGGTATCACATATGTTTATCACTTTGAATTGACATGTAAAATCATTTCCTTCCAAAAAATATATAATAGCTGATTTTTTTTGTGGGTGCTAGTTCTTTATAGAAGGTTTCTGAAATAAGATTTATAATATATTTCTGACATATAATATGACATGTGTTATGTTCCATTGTGTTATAACAATATCAGGTCTCCTTTTGGCGTCGCGCTGAAGGCCATTCCGATCAATAAATATAAACTTTTGCTAGTCATTTGCAGTCAGAATCAGACGTCAATCACTCTTTCTCCTTGTGATTGAAAAAATATTTTATTATGCCTACCTTATTACCGAAGCATTTCATGGCTACTTGTCCTATTATCTCTAATTAAACATCTGGCTTCTAGTGGGAAATTATCACCTCATGTGAGCACTTGTCTTTTCTGATTTGAGACTTGTAATTTAATATTATAATTACTATGCATTGTGTTGATTTCTTATAGAAGTCAGTATTTAATTTTTAATACAGATTAATACACCCACATTGGATTCTAGATATTAAAAAAAAAAACACTAATTTTTTACTATAATATGGTTCTGTCATGTGGAGCGAATTAATTATGAAAGAATGGCTAAAATGATCTATGATGTGAGTGTGTCTGGATGTAGAAGTCGAAAAAGGCCGAAAAAGACATGGCATGATCAAATGCAACAAATACTTGAAAGTGGTCATAGGAAAAGTCTGAATAATCGGCGTGCACGCATGAGAAGATGTATTAATGTGGAGGAAGCAACCCATCCTCTCTGCCTACCCCTTCGGAAAATGGCGTGATGGTTAGTTAGTTGCAATAATATAAAACTTAAATGCAATGATTAGGTACTTATCAGTCTTACGTTTCAGCACTAAACCAAGGTTTCATATTATATGAAATATGCAACAGAATATCTTTGATTTAAGCAATAAAATATATTAATTGTGCTACAATAAAAGAAAACGTAGTTTCCATGACTGATACTTTTTAAATCCACTAAAAATATTTATTTATTTTTATTATTACGCATAATTTGCATTTATTTATTCGCGGGGATGTCGTTATTTACGAATTTGGCAGTGATAACTGTGGTTTTGATTACTACTAATAAATTATCCATTGATTAAGCAACTAGATTCTCAAATAATGGTAATTTGACTGCAGAAATTACATATGTATTAAAAACATACGTTTATTTAATTTTTATTTATATTTTCAGTCCTTCAGGAACAATTCTTGTAGAATAATTAATAATTTCAAAACCTCAAAGACACGCAGTAATAACTCTTCAAAATATCGATCAATATTATGCGTAATATAGTTTATTATTATGATTGACAAATTCTGTCGTCACGGTTAAACTATGAAGGGAAACCGCGGCGTGAAGGAAATATAGTACATAATTAATATCAGTTATTTCTTCACTCACATAAAAATATTTCTCATTACAAAGTACCTACCTACCTTTTGCACCTACTTTACTATGGTTTATCGGTTCCGAAGTATGGCAATAAAATAATATAAATAAACTTAATGGTTTGGTCGCCGGTTATCTGGTTAGCATTGCTTCTGTTGAAAGGTGTCTAATTAATTATTTGGCATTGTCGTTCTTTAAATATTGATTTACGAATATAATGTAAGATGTAAATTAGGTGTAAATAATAAATAATTTACCTCGCGTGTACCATACGACTGCGAGCTATAAGTGGCCGACACTTCTATATTTTTAAAATCAGCACAATAGATATGCATAATTATGATAAATTCAATACAATTACAATCCCTATAAACGTCATTTTACTCTGAGACTTTATTAAAAATGATTAAAAAAATACTACAAACCGTGCCTACATATTTTTTACATACAAATCGATGCCTCCTACGTCCATCGTAACCCACAAATCCATCGTAACCCACAAATCGTCGATTTTGAGTTTTTGGTGGATTTCGTATGTATTTAACTATATCCTTAATTCTACCAAAACAAAAAAATTATTTTGCCAATAATAAGGGCTTTTTTGGGGCGTATCTACAACCAATGCATACGGACGAAAATATTTTCAAATGCTCCTCCTGTAAAGTCGCATTTTGTGGGTTACGATATTATACGTAGGAGGCGTCGATATATGTACATAGTTGAGAGCTTTTTAGGTGAAACAATATTAAATAAACCTCTTCTGACGTAAAAAGGATAATTTAAAGCTAATACTACTCGCAAAGGTGCATTGCTTGGTATATAAAGGCAAGATGATACGTTTCATCGTCATATATGAAATATTATTATACAAAACCACATTGAAATAAATATTTCATATTGACGCCATGTCTATGCTAAAGGCTTACTCATTCCAAAAGCACCCTTTCTCCAGGTGAAATCTAACTGTTTTAATGACTGGAAATGCACATGACCGGAGGAGGATGATGTTTAAATTAGAAACGTAATGGAGATGGGGAGTCTTAGACTCAGGGGTGCGAGCCGGAGTCGCAGGGCCGTTAAGATGAAGTTTCGGTTAAATTGCAATATAACATTTTTCAAATTTATGTACCCAACCATTCGTTAAAATCCGACTTATTTACAAAAGTTTTTAATTCTATTTTCTCTCAAGTCCAGCTCTAATTTATTTTAAGGACGTTATAAAGTTTATAAGAATTTATCAATTTGAATAATTGTTACATCAAATAAGTCAATAGATTCATCAAAAGATTGCACAAGACAGCATGTCGATTGTCGATCTTATGAAATTGTTTACAATCTACCAAATCAAAACTGGATTATAAAATGACATTTTCGAATTCTGTACGATTTTGAACTTTAGCTTAGAATATGCATTATGTACTTGAAGTTACTATCAACTAGATACCTAGAGGCAATTTTGCTGAAGTCTTGTACTGAACTAACTAACCATCACGCCATTTCCCCGAAGGGGTAGGCAGAGAGGATAGAACGCCACACCACTCTGTCCTGGCACACATCTCTTGCTTCCTCCACATTCATACATCTTCTCATGCACGCACGTCGATTATCTGACTTCTTACATGCCCACACTTTCAAGCACTTGTTTTACTTGATCATGCCATGTGTTTCTCGGCCTTCCTCGACGTCTACATCCAGGCACAGTCGCATCATATATTTTTTTAGCCGTTTTTTCATCATCCATTCGCTCTACATGACCGAACCATCGTAAAAGACCTTTCTTAATTTTGTCGATAATGCTTATCTCAGCTTGCACTCTGCTCTAATTTCGACATTTGTACACCTATCATACATGTCTTACCACACATTCGCCTGAGAGATCGCATTTTAACTGCATTCAATCTACTTTCATCCTTCTTTTTCCAACACCACGCTTCACTACCATACATAAGGGTTTGTACCAGAACTCCATTATGAACTGCCAATTTAGCCTCTTTTGATAAGCACTTATTAGATACGACCGACTTTAAGGCACCATTAATTTTGTTACTTGCACTGTATTGGTACAATAACGATATCGAAGTGAAAACTGTATTGACTCCGCAGTCCGCAGTCCGCAGCCCTGCTTGCATAGATTCCAGGGATATTGTTCCCCCGGGCTGCAGTGGGCGTCTGATGGGAATAGAATTAGCATTGGGAGCTCCACAGTGGACTACCGAGATCGCCACTCCTTACGTGTTTATTATTTCAACTGTCATTCAGGATAGCACTGCTGGGAAAATACGTCTAAGGTTATGTTTGAAATGATATCTCAACTTTCAATATGTTTTCCTTGCGTTCGCGTTATAATAACGGGCAGAAATGAATAGTTTCTAGATGTTTTCTGTCTTTTTGTAAGTACTTTTTTGTTGCTGTACATTGTACATATATCTACGTAAACATTTTTTGTTTTTGATGTGTATCTTATTCGTTTTCCTAGACCTTTTAAAACTTTATTTTTCCAAAATTAAAGTTGTTTTTGTAGCTAATGTTTTGTAAATTTTTTAACCTTTAAACAATCCCAAAAATCCTGACGCATTAATCGGTCGTATTTTCATCATGGTTGAATTTTTATTATTTTCGTAAAATTCAACCAATATGTATTTACAAGAATGTTTAATGTTCTTACGTATAGAGTGAATCCTTCTTAACAATGTCTTGAAAATAATCTGCGTTAGTTTGTAGGTTCAAACTGCGTATTACATCCTGCATTCTCCACATTGGCATTGTAAGTGCATCATATTATATTTTCTTTGTTTTAGCGCGATTTGATTCGCCTTTTAGTTATAACCGCCTTTCACGAGCCCAATCAATCTCTATTCTCTATGGATCGTGCTGAAATAGTGCAACACCTTTTGAAAGGCTGCGATTATTATCGATTGAGTTATCGAGCGTTTATCCCTACAATAATTACTGCCCGCTGCACTATCTCCTATCTGAACAAATGCACTCCACTTTGCCGGATGAAACGCATTTGTTAGACAAACCATAACAACTTCTGATCCTGCCGTTTCCACATCGACACCATATTATTCATCGCCAGGGCAAGTTGAACATCTGCCATAGGGCGGGGAAAATAAACCATTATAATAAATATGCGCTGCACATTTTCAATTGCCCTAGTATACCAACTACTGACTTGTAACATAATACACATATACGAGTATTTTAACATGATTCAGTTTGCATTTTCCATTATAATCATGCTCAGTAATTACCTAAGTAGATTGTATTTGTGTAATATTGTATTATATTTGACTGATTTTTTTTCTCAAATACAAGTCAATAAAATCTTTTTATTATTTTATAGACTATTAAATACAATCCTGAAAAGTACATTATGATGTAGTACACGTGACTTCTGTGCTCGAAAAACATTGATTCTTGTTAAAAATTTTACGTTTACCAAATTTGAATATTTTTATGTTTGATATTTTAAAAACTATATGATATCGCTATAGATGTGTTATTTTAATGAAATTCTAATAAGTGTTTGTTTTTCTTTATTTTCAGGTCAGTAAAACATACGTTACTAACGTTTTTGGCAAGACAACATATTTTGGTAAGCGCTTTCTTTAAAATAATATGAAAATAAACGTGAAGAGCTTTATATGATGATTTGTGAACAATAAACACATTTAACTGGTGTTGAACGCTAAAAATTCAGATATGTTTATTCGTATCAATGCAGTCAATATTTATCAACGTTATTGCGTACATTCACAATTAATTCAAACCTATTTTACGTAGGTGGGTACCTACACATTTAAAGTTTCTACTGATTGCAAAGTTACTTACCTACCTACATTCTTAAATTAATATTACATCAAGTTCTTCGGTCGTGCTTAGATTATTATTTTTTCATATTTACTTAATTAAACATACGGATATAATACTTTTCCGTCTTTAGAATGTGATTGCACCAAAGGTCACGTTCAAAAAATAAGTTATCCTTTTTAGGGCCAGTTTTACTATCAAAGTTGGTAGTTATCTACAAACGAAAATTTACAGTTTTTTCAAGGCCCGAATGTTAATTGCTTGTAATAAATTTTAGGGAATGTCCGATATTCTCTATCTACATATTATAACACAATGGATCTCGTTAACTTGGGGTTAAAGCCTTCACATTTCACGTTGCACACATTAAAAAATAACACTTGTATTCAAGTGATATTTATTGTAATCGTAAATTATACGTTTTGTTTTAGTTTTTATTACATTTCTAACACTTTTTGCGCGATCCATTGGACAATGAAAAATAATATTAAAGCTTTGAACATACCATCAACGGTATTTTTTTTTTATTACAATAATATTTCATAATGTGTAAGGTACCAACATAAAATGCAAATACGGATGTTATGTGCACCAAGATAACAACTAAGTACCTACCTATGAATTTAGAAATATAAATAAATAAGTTATGACAATAATTGTTCACTTCTAGAATTGAAAGTTAATTGTGTTTTATGCTTGAGCGCAAATATATATTTAAAGATTTATAGGAAAGAAAAGATTCATATTTATATAAACTAATTATGTGTTTTCGTCATAGTGTGTTTCTGAGCGTAAATAAATAAATAAATTATTTCGAATCTTTTTAAGCCGAAAAATATATGGTTTTGTAAAATAAATACACATACGATATATATTTATTGTCTAGTGACCTTTCAAATTGGGTTCTCATTGAAACTGCAATTTCTGAATTTCGTTGTTGTTAAAACTTATCCACGATATTATTCCTATCTACAATAATTAACCCATAACCTTAATTGTAAATTTAAAATTAATTAGTTTTAAAAGTCCACAGTCACGCGTTAGTATTACTGTTTTTATTATGTGTTTCGTAATATTTGGCTGTAGTAAAAAGGAAATAAAGGAAATAATTTGGGTTTCGTGCTTTACCTACCGTGCGTCGCATTGCTTTGTTCAAAATGCACTCCTTGTATTTTCCAGATACCTAACTTATTAACTAAAAAAATCACTTGAAATAAATGTAATTTACAAGAATCTGTCTTAATAATAAATCATTTTAATGTTTTGTTACAAGAATATGAAAATTCCTTTTTTAAAATTTCTTTCTATATGGTTTTGGTTTATTTGTCTAGGTTTCCCTGATTTAATTTTTTTATTTTTGGAAAAATCTAAACAACAATCGTTCTCAATAATGACGCAGGTACACTGATTATTTTACGTGAATAAAATCAATGCTCGCCACACATGAAATGTTAATACACCATATAAATCATGATACAAAAGATAGAAAATGTTATTATGAATCTTATTATCACATTAATATTTTATTAATTTTTTAAACCTAGCAAATTTATGTAGGCTAAAACCGTTAAACTGTCCAAAATAGAATATTTATCATAGTAAATTTATCTTCGTTTCTCAATCAAATAAAATTTTAACCTGTAAACTTGTATTAAAATA
>JAGVSP010005087.1:0-19318 GCA_022494985.1 Micrasema minimum
AATTTAATGTCAACGCTTCACAATACATTTTTCATTCGTTTATTACATATTTTAATTTATGGATTCAACCACCGCAACAGGCAACAGGTCAAAAATCCCAGAGGATACATTATCAAGATTCAGACTATTGGAAATCGATCATGGAACGTAAATGATGCATTTGGGAGTAATGCAGTGCCCTATGCACCATATGCGTAATGCACATAAAAAAACACCGTCTAAAATACCTGTTTCTTACTTTCTTATTTTATTATTATTATTATTTCCGACTATTTGAAAGCAGCCCGAAATGGAAAAAATTGAGTAGGTATATTATAAGAACTCAAATGTTTCTTTTTCATAAAATAAATCAATAATAATACTTATCTAATTATTTTGATATACCTAATAAAAGTTAAATAAAACTGATTCTATACCGACGTTCTATTTTTATTTATTTGACCAGTGACCGCTTTCACCCTGTGCATCTTCATACTGACAGCATATAAATAATTAAATCACAGAATTCCACCAAGTAATGTCAATAACATTCATTTTCATTATACCATATCCGCTCCCTATGTGGAGCATATGGAATCCACAAACTGCCTCCAGGCAAGCGATCGGCCGCCAGCTCCGCGCATCCTCCCAAGTCAAGTCCACGTCCCGCAGCTCTGACGCAAACTGCCGACGAATTGTCAACAGTGGTCGACCGGGACGCCGAGAACCTGATGCCTTGTAAAATAGGCAAGCATGGTTAAGGCTCTCGGGAGGCATACGTAGTATATGGCCTAGCCAGCTGAAACGCCTTCGCCGGATGTCAGTAGATACCAAGGGTTGCTGTGTCCGTTGCCTCACCTCTGTGTTCCTTACAAAGTCAAACCAGCGCACACCTAAAATTCTTCTAAGACACCTATTCTCAAAACTCAGAAGTCTGTAATGTCAATACAAAATATAAATCAATAAATTATCCAATCAATATTACAATAAAACAATGATATATCAATCCATTTTACAGTTGTCCAAAAATACTTTAAAGACATAAAATGGCCTGAGAGATAAATATACTTTGGTAAATTGCCTTAAATTATCTTCAAATACGAAAATACTGAGCTCACAATGACTTAAAAGCCAATAGTATGACTCCCACGCGTCTTAGAAGCTATCTTTATCAAACTAACATAAACATATTTTGACATTTTAATTAGCTCCAAATCTGGTCAACTTACATAACGACGTAATAACGGTTCATGTATAATAAATTCTATTTCTAGAACATCAGATAGATAAATTGATAAAATATTACGTTAACCTTTCGCTAAAATATAATATCCGCCTCGTTGGTGTAGTGGCTAGCGCGTTGGCTACCATGTGTGAGGTCGCGGGTTCGATTACGGGTCGATATGAAATATTTATTTCAATTTGATTTGCAAATGAAAATATTTCGTATGTGATACCTTAGACTGGCGCTGAAACAGAATACGTCAAGATTTACAGCGATTTACCAATGTGTACTAATGCAGTACCCTATGCACCTTGGTGTGTAGATATTTTATGTATATTCACAATCGAATATATAAAATTCATAGATTCGCATCGAATATATAATTGCCCTATGCACCATTGGGTGCGGATAAGGAAAAGTAGTAGTAATAGTAATAAAAAATGTATACAGCAAAAAAAAGTCTAAGTTTAACTAAAGAATTTTTTACAAATATGATATATCGACACTGGTTTTAAAACTCCCTCAAAATACAATTTTATTGAAATTACATATTTGAAAACGTTGAAATCCATCAGCGAATAAAGGCATAATAACGTAAAACCTATTTGGGTTATTATTTCTGCAAAATCCTGAAACTGTTGATTTTTAAACCGATTACAAACGTGATTTTACCCTAAACATACAGCTTACCCCTTCTGTTAGCAGAATTAAAAACATCGCATTGGGGATGAAAAAACATTTTTATTTATTTATTTGTTTATTGTTCGGATTTCCATACACCAACCTTCCCTTACGGCTGTATGTTTTATTTGGACAGCAGATGTAGATTAGGCTTTGTGAAAAAATGATACATTATTTAAACGTCTACATACACGAATTTTTTTTAGTTGTAATGGTAATTTATTGAAATATTTTATGCCTCGATAATAATAATTATTTTACATTAGCATTGTGTTAAATTCTGGAACATTGAAATCATATTGGTATCTTGTTGATATATATACATCTCTTAATTTTTATTTTTTTGTCATCTTTTAGAATTTGTGTGATAGATATTTTTTTATATGTCTTCTACGTTCTTTAATGTTTTGAAGACAGAAAAGAGAGTTTTAGTAGAGAAAGTTTTTGGTTTTTAAACGCTAGCGATTTTTTAAAGCTTACCAACTAACTAACCATCACGCCATTTCCCCGTAGGATTAGGCAGAGAGGATAGAACGCCATACCCACTCTGTCCTGACAGACTTCCTTTGCTTCCTCTCCATTCATACATCTTCTCATGCACATACGCCGATTATTCCGACTTTTCACATGACCACTTTTAAGTACTTGACGTACTTGGTCATGCCATGTCTTTCTCGGCCTTCCGCGATATAAATAGCAGTATTTCAATGGTTGGACACGAACCTAACGATATTTAGTTTCGTAGTCTATGTCACATACATTCACAACTGGCCACTCATCTGTAACTCGTTACAACATACCTGCGAAAGTCACAACTACCTCTGACAGATCCATTATAAATCTTGATCAAATATACTTAACATTACATGTAGGTAAAACCGTAAAACCCTATTTTTTTAATTTGATGTTTTGGGTGGGGGGGACCATGAAGTTATTAGTGGGAGACAAACCAATAGATATGTCACCTCATACAATCCCAAAAATTAGGCGCCAGCATGCCAATTGGCATCTAGATGATGTCACCCACATACGTGAATGTTAAGTTTCATAAATATTTCACATTTTCATCATAGTATAAATTGTCTAAAAATAAACACTATGTTCTAAGAAGATGAGTCCAAATTGATGAACTCATATTTTTTCCATATGTCGAAGACTTCCTACATACAAAGGAAAAAGATGGCAGTTTGTACAGTTTGTTACAATTTTGATAATAAAGAAGCCGATAGTGAAACATATTTTAGTTTATTTGGAAAACAACCAGAGATCACTAACAAACTACAAGTCGATTGAAACCAGCGATGTTGATTGAATTACCCACAACCTTGCTTGCCAATTTTGTGCAATCCATATGCTCCACATACGGAACGGATATGGTATGTTTATGATGATGAGTGGTACATAGAGTAGGTACTGCATTAGTAGACCAAGTAGGTACATAATATTTTTGCTCCATTTATTACATGATCAATCTAACGCAACGCTTCAAAAATCTGTCTATTCAATCCTTCGATGAAAAATTTCAGAGAAGTGACATTCCATACTTGAAAAAAACTACCGTGTCTGAGGTGTCTAGTTACCCACTACGTCACTCACTACGTCATCAAAAGACATATACGTCATCACTAGACATCTATGCAACACGTTTCGTGTATTGGGCTAAGTGCTTATGTTTTTATTTCGGCACGTGCTGTGGCTGGCTGGCACATGATAGTTTACCGATTCGGTTCTGACGAAGAGGTAGGTACCTACATTATTCGGGTCTTGTAATTTCACATAACAGCGCGGTTTCCCTTCACCGAATCCAGTTTATATACACCCACGCGCGAAATCTGTGCGGATCACTCTAACCACGTGACTTGTACTCTATCAGGTACACCTGTAATGAAAATGCACTCTACTGAATTAAAAAATATGGAAATTAATAGAGAAAAATGCATGTTAAAAGCACCCGGCAGCTAAGCATCTTAAATATTAAATATTAAAGCGTTTCTTAAACTACTGTTTTTGCACTGATTCAAAACAATGCCGTGTTCTTAATGCGCACTTTATGTGGGACAGAAAACTGTACAGTTTGTCAAAAGACACGCTATGTATATTTTAAAAGCGCGATCTTAAGTTATTATCGTATGTTTGCACACTGAAATTTTTTAACATAGCTAATAATGTTTATATGTTTTTTTTGTTTTGCGTTTTTCAAAGCATTAAATAAATCAATATTTGATATTATTGATATCTCAACAGAGACAGAGAAACTCTGGAAACGAATGTGGGTTATCTAGGCGTTTACAGGGCCTATGACCTGTCATTGGCTGGTTAAGTGGGCCACTTGATGTATTACAACATTCCCCATTCTACCCATCATCTGACAACCATGTATGACAAATTTTTGAAACTTGTATATATGTTGAGTTTGTACAGAAGAATCCACATGCGAGTTGTGTTTTCGACAGATTTTAAATATTTTTAATATTCTTTCCCTATAGTGACATCTGTTGAGAATATAGTAAAGAATTTTTTGGCAATCTAACTTTATTGGTGTAGGTAAGGTTCATCCGAACTTGATTACTTACTAGAAGACGCCTGAAGATGTCTCTCCAATTTTTATTTGCTTTTTATTTTAACCAATTTTTTTTTTAACATCAACATTTTGAATAAATACAAATACTTATAGACAAACTGATATCAGCCCAGCATGGGTAATCATCATGGGCATCCAGTAATTTGTCTACAAGTATTTTTATTCATTCAAAATGTTGTTGTTAAAAATATCAATATTTACTTATATGTTTACATAACAAAATATGAATTATCAGGTCAGCCAAACGTCGCGCGGACCATTTAATATTCCACACAGTTTCACTTTATACGGGACAGTTTTCAAACCGCATAAGAAACTGTACATTATAAAGTGCGCTTAAGTATGTATTTCAATTCTAATCTTAATTCCAAACAGAATTCCCCCACTCCAACGTGTTTGTTATTTTTTATACAGTTAGGGGTATAGGCATATCCAACTATTTGGCAATAGCCCTTTGTTTATATGTAGATAACTGCATTATTTTTTATACTACTACTACTACTACTTTCCCTTATCCACACCTAATGGTGAATAGGACACTGAATTTTTGTATCATATATAAGAACGCATAAGCTTAATATGTTCTTCCATATAATAATAATTTCCATTCTGTTTGTTTCAGAGTAACTACCCTTTTCAAGTTATTTCAAGAGCGAACGAAAGCATCTTTAAAAATGGTAAGTGTAAACTATACATCATAATGTCGACGGTGGAAAGGCAAAAGTTACCAAGCGAAATAACACGTGCAAATGAAAATCTTACCAAGCGACATGATATTTGGTTTGGCCGATGGGTTTGGTTTCTCGGGACGTTTCTGGTGGTGATTTGTGCTAGTCATTCTTGGAACAAGTTGCCCCAGTAAATCTTTGGTTCCTACTCCTATATTCCTTTGTCTATATCGTCCTCTCTCCACAAAACCAATTATCGATGGCACTTCGCGGGTAGTCTAAAAGTTGTAACAATTCGCGACCTGCATCTTATAAACGCATCCATCTGTCGATCACGCATTTTCTCATTCAATTAAAACATAAAATCAACCTTGAACTATTTAAACACCGCATCCATTGTGTAATTGTGTCGTTAGTGAAATCGTTGTGATCTGTTTTGTGTTTTTTTAACGTTATTTTGGTGAAGTGCAGCACAGAAAATCTCCTCCTTTTCCAGTCTCCATAAGACCAAGGTAAGGGCAATTTTTCTACTGAATTGACGGGTTTAAGTCTCCTGGTATTGCCTGGGAGCTGAGTCGTTCGTTCGGCCTCTTTCTCCGCCCTATTCATTTCTTAAATTCTCACACGCATACAGCTTTCTTGTGTCAAATAATAATCGTCAAAAATCGGGCTTCAGCTGCAACAATATTACTATGTCGCTTGGTATCATTTTCCCTTGCACACATTATGTCGCTTAGTAACGTTTTCCTTCCAACCGTCGCGTCGATATATTCTCCGTTGTTTCAATCTTGTGGATTGGTTGGCTACAAGATTGTGCATCTCGTTCTCCACTCCCTCTCAAAAAAACATATTTTTCTTAAAAACCATACGTTTACATACTTTGTTTTTGAGAATATAACTCCAAGACTGATTTAGGTTCAACGGAATCTCTAAATCTCACCTGACATCATTGAATATTTATCGAGTACGTTTTCGTAACAGATCGACTGTAAAATGGTTCTCGATAATTTAGGCAAGGCCAATGTATATAAAGCGGGTTAGTCTATCTATCAAAGTCTTTTCAGCTTGTAAAATTATATAAAACCAAACTTGTGTAAATCTTGACTCAAAAAGCGGTCCCTGATTAATGCCTATAATGTCGAAACATTCTTCTAAGACCGGACAGTTAAATCTGACGACAAAACAGGCAATTATAAACTAGTTTTTTTACGTTTTCCTAACGATCTTGGCAACTCTGTAGATAATCGAACAGCAGCTATATAATGTAATAATATGTTGATACACTGTGTATGTAAATATGTAATGTGGTTTCAATGACAAATTGGAGACTTCGTATTTTGTTTTTGACCAAGTAAGTTAAATTTAAACGATTTTTTATTGTTACTTTTTTATGTTGGGTACTTTTAACTCATATAGTAAAGTGGCGTTGTTAAAATACTGTCAACAATGACCTATGGAAAAGAAATCATGGTTATTATAAGCGGCCTAAAAATTCGGTATTTTTTCCCATGAAACCTGTCTCAAAATGGGAAATTCGTTCATTTAGTTATAATTATTGTCTACATTATTATTTTTTTGTAAATGTTTTAATAAGGAAAAAAAGCATCCCAACAGGCCGGAGGCCTATGGAATAACAGAAGGAAATTTCACTTTCGATAAGACTAGATTCGACTGAAAAGAGGGTGGTTTACAAAAAATAATTATGTTTTAATTTCAGGATTTCCATTTTGTAGCTAGAAAAACTACCTATATTTTTGTATGTACGAGTACATAAAATGCTCAGAGTGATGTGAGGTGTGAGTGTGTGTGTTCTATCTTCTCTGCCTACTTTATCGGGGATATTTTCCTCGAAGGAGTAAGCAGAGAGGACAGAACGCCTCATCACTCTATTTTGGCACACTTCCCTTGCTTCATACATTTTCTCATGCACGCACGTCGATTATTCCGACTTTTCACATGACCACAAGTATTTGAAGTACTTGATCATACCATGTCTTCCTCGACTTCTGCACTCAGGCACACTTGCAATATAACTCTTTCAACATAGTTTTTCCAATAGAATTAATAAGGACCATCAATAATTACCAAATTATTAAGGGATTGCAAGTGGTACATTTGAGTACTAGGGTATTACTAGAAACCGACTGTTTGTGAAGTCTTATTCCGAAAACACCATTTACGCTTTTCTCAATACAGTTAGCCTCTTTCGATAAACACTGATTAGTAAGAAAACTAAATATTTTAGTAGGTATTTAATTTTAATCAAAATGTCAGTATTTTAAAAAACTAAATAAGTTTTAATATTTACCTTTTTAAGGTGTCTTCGTGTCGTAATAAAAGATGATAGTTTGAAAGGTCAGATATAGTATTTTATTTGAGTAATCTCCCAATTCCCGTTTGGTACAGACGCCTTATAAATTCCAACAACGGCGATAACTTTTAATGGTCAGATAAAATCTTTCCGCCTTTTTGTTTGTCTAATATGTCTTCTTATCGTATAATGTCATCATTAAGCATCTAGTGTTAAGTATAAATTCTGTTTTGCTAAACATCTTCAATGTATTTGCTGATATTATCAAAATTTAGAAACATATATTTTTTATGCATTGAAATTGTGTTTACTTTTACAAATATGTATGTAGGTACAAGGTGTGTATTATAATACAATGAGTATCCGGGATTCTAATTTTTTTTTCAATATACTATAATTAATGTCGAGTACCTAGAAATTATGTAAATAAATGTGAGAACAGTGATATTTTCACACGTTTTAGATGTCTACCATGGCGTGCTTATACTATCTTATTTTTTTTAAATAATTTACTTCTTTTAGGAGATACGTACAATCTAAAAAATATTTGAGTATCAATATTGAAACTTATAACTTCTTTATCCGGTATTTTGCTAATAATGAAATATTGCCTTTATTTTCCTAATCAAAGTACGTAATTCCTCATTTCAGCCGTGTGGGATATTTCTGCCAAGGGATGTTAGGATTACAATTATGTTAACATCCTCCCTTAATGTACACCCTTTTCCACCCCCTCTTACTATACTCTCTCCTATCCACTACCCACCCTTCTGATAATATTATAGCGTCTCAATATCTCCCATTCTCCATTAGATATCGGTATCCTTGCAAATGACAGATTTTATAATAGTAATGACGTCAAAGGATATAGAATCCTGATTGAAATTTCAAAATATCTTTAATATTGTAATATCTATGTTACATAAAGTATTCAATATTAAGAGATAATTACTTATAATTATTAATACTAGCGGAATATTATCAATATTATTTAATCGATATCCTGTTAATAAGATCGTAATTTTATTTGAGTCAATCACATTTAAGCGGATTATCAAGACATTTTATTCTTAGTCGTACCACGAATAGTTCAACTATTAATAAATATTTAATCTAACAATAAAATTTTTTTTTGTTCAACTTTTTTCTTACATCTTTGTTGACTTCGTGATGTTACTTTTTTAGCAGATTTACAAATAAATTACTAGGCATTTTTAACCACTTTTAATTTTAAGTTTATACTTTTCTAAAGTTATTTTTATTTTCCTTTTATTTTTCTTTTTCTTTTCTTACTTAATAATTGGTTTTTTAAATTTCGCATTTGATACCTTGGAACACCGCTGAAGTGTAAGACGAATCATCTAACCTTGTAAAAAAATTATCAATGTAAGCTGTTCTGGTACAATTTCCACCTATGCAATACCAAATGCATGGGCCACCACCTGTTCAAAACTGTAGATACTACCATTACTTTCCCTAATCCAAATTAATATCTCAGCACGCATCTCTCTCTGAGTATAAACACAGACCGGTGCATGTTTACAATACACGTTTTACAAGTGCGGAAGGATTAGTTCTCCCTAAATATAATAACAAATATGGTAAGAGAACACTTCAATACAGAATACCAAAAATTTGTAACATGCTACCAACAAGTATTAAAAAATAAATAATTTTTCAAGCTTAAAAGAGAGACGCGTGCTGAGAACTTGGTTGCTGGAGCGCGATGTATTATATTGAGTTTAGAATTGTATTTTTATTTATATGTATTTTACATTTTTTTTGCGCAAGAGTATGTATTGTGTACTATTATTTTTAATTGAATATGTATTTATGCACATACTGACGAGTTGCAGTAGGCAAATAATTAAAAAAAAAAATCCTCACCTAATGGTGCATAGGGCACTGCTTTCGTACACCAAGTGCAGTGAATGTTGATAGTTTGTTACATAAAGGGCTAGATGATCAGTTTTATGCTTCAGCGGCTTACATGGTCGATAAAAATATGATCGAATTTGAGAATAAAAAAAATATATATTCGCTTATTGTTTTGTTGGTATCGTGTTTAATTACAGGTTTTTTACACAATTGTTTAATTACACTGTAATTACATTGTTTAATTACACTGTATTGTAGTAAAAAAGTGTCATATTATAATTTTTCACTTGACATAATTTTTCTATGAAAATTGTTTTTACAATCGATTCATCAAACTATGTACGTAAAAAGCTCTGAAAAGTGCGACATTTTGGAGCTTTAAATTTTATCATCATTTAAGGTACGGTAGTGTGTTTTTAAGAAAACTTTGACAAGACAGAATCGACAGCAAATGTAAGTTTTCCATTTGCCGCTCAGGTAATCTCAACTTTAACTGTCTTACTAAGAAAACACTTCAAAGAGCTCTTGAGCTTAGCTTTTAGGCCTTACACGGGTCTCTCCATGGGTTCAGTCTGAAGAAGCATACTCCCTTTTAACAAAATTACTGGGTTATTTTATTTTTCGCTATAAGAGACTCTTTTGACTGGAAAAAAAACCTGCCCTTGTGGAGGGTTTTGGAGAAGAAAAAACAGTGACCCTTAAAAAAATATGGAAGATTTTTTTAATGCCTTATATTAGGTACCTTTATTTATCGATGATTGGGTTGAAAAGTACCTACTGCAAATTATTAATTCTTAATAATTTTACTTGATAAAAACAATTTGACAATAACAAACGAAAAAATAACGAGAGAAGTTTTCACTATTATTTATTTATTTAAAACTTCTTGTACAGTTACATACCAAAGGTACAAGGGCGGGCTTATTGCTTTTAAGCAATATCTTCCAACCAACCCTCAGTTATTTAGTGATGATTTTTAGTGTACCGAGTATTGGTGGAAAGACACAGCTTTTAAAATTACATAGCATTACTTACAAGATTAATATACTTACTAAAATATGACTGGGGAAATGGGAAAAGAGGAAGGATGGAAAGGGATAGGGAAGAAGATGAATGAAGGATGTTTTAGAGGTTTGAGGAGAGGTAGTTATGCTGTTGCTCGATCACAGATCACTAGCGACTCGGTAATAAGCGACGTGATAACGATTTCTTACCCATGGATGTTTAACGTTTTCGCGATCACAATAGAACACGCGTTAAAAGTTATTATAAAGCGAGCCATTTCCCGAGATATATCTTATTCGCACATATATTCATTCAATCTTTATTATAATTTAGCCGGTTTTCGGCAAGCCAAATATTGAGAAAAGCAGCCTACATAATAAAAAATCCGACAAGCGCGATGATTTGACGTTTGACGTACGGCCGCGATGTGGCGTAGATCGGCTCCGCTCGGCTCAGATCGTCAATGATCGGTTCGGCGATCGCGGTATTGAACGGTATGTCATTGTGATCGGTCAAATCGTTAGCGTTAGCACGTGATTAGCACGTTTTTAAGTACGTCGATAGTTATCTAAGATTACCTGTGGATAAGGGAAAGTAGTATTAGAAAATTATGTTTCTTGATATATTTAACCTACTTACATATCGGCGGCCTCCGTAGCGTAATGGCTAAGTCGCTGGACTGACGATACGGAGGTTCCGGGTTCGATTCCCAGTGAGAACAAAAAAAAATAAAAAAGTTATTTTTCTCAAGCCTGGGTGTTTGAATTGGACCTTCTGGCCTGTCGAGGTGGGTTAAATAAAATTTTATAATAATAATTTAATAACTGACACAGAAGATTGCTATTGAAAATAATCTTTCAGGACTGAAAAAATACTAATTTAAATTTAGTAAGTGTAAGTGTATTAAAAAATAAAATAAATTATTTAGCAACATTTTGAATGTATACAAATACTTGTAGACAAATTACTGGATTATACCCATGCTAGGCTGATATCAGATATTATTGATATCCCAACAGAGACAGAGAAACTCTGAAAACGAATGTGGGTTATCTAGGCGTTTACAGGGCCTATGACCTGTCATTGACTGGGTTAAGTGCCTTACCTACATTAATAAAGATGATTGCCAAAAAATGCTTAATAATCTACTCAACAGATGACACTAGCATAGAAAATTTCAGTAATGCGGAACGACGTAGACGAGTTCAATATATATCAGTTCCGAAATTTGTCATATATATGGTTATCAGATAATGGGCGGAATGGGGAATGTTGTAGTACATCAAGTGGCCACTTAACCCAGCCAATAACAGGTCATAAGCCTTGTAAACGCCTAGATAATCCACATTCGTTTCAAGAGTTTCTCTGTCTCTGTTGGGATATCAATAATATCTAAATTATTTAGCTTTAGCAAAGTTAGCAAACAATGTTTTCCAAGCGCAAAGTTGTATGTTCTATCAGTAAATTAATGATGAAATCGATACATGTACCTATTCTTATTCTTATTCTATTATTCAATTGAAACATTCTTAAATATTTTTACATAAGTTGAAAAGGAAATGCCTTAAACCAGACGCCATAATAATATGGCGTCTATATCTGTGGGCAATGCAAGTTGAATTGATTACGTTTAACAGTCTGTAATTTATGTCTTAGTGGGCAGAAAATGTCAACAAAAATAGACTAATCTTTTCTTTTGTTATGTATGAAATACAGGCAATAAATAATAATTTGGTTTTGTTGACTTATAAAACGGCCTTGACATTAATCGCAATTAGGCTAAATTGACGTTTTTTTATCCTACGATTTTGACTCACAAAGGAAGATTATATATTGAGGCAATAAATAATGCCAAATGCATAACTAATTATGTTTTTAGTCATTAATCTTATATTAAAATTAAATTTAAAACAGGATATTTAAACATACGCTGAAATAGTCGTTAGGTCAATATTAGCTGGGACCTGAATATAAAATAATAATGTTCTATGGACAGAATTTTAATTGAATAGAATTGAAATTGAGAACATAATATTACAAATTTAGTTAAGAATTTTAAAAAAAAACCGCCACATTATATCATGGAGTTTTCAGTACAATATTCAATATCGCATCATGGATACTAAACTGAGGTCATTGAAAAAAGTCGCTAAAATGTGATTTTAAAAATTTTTTATTTCTTAAAATAGCGTAAATTAAGTATACTTAATATACACAGTGTAACAAAACTCGATGTACAAGCGGAAAACCATAGAATGTACATAATTTTTGGGGTGTATTTTCTAGAATATTTTATTTTTATTTTACCCATAGTGTTTGAGAAAATTGAGAAAGATTTTTTTTTAGATAAATTTTGGCAATTTGTTATAATTTTAGTCAAAATACTACTACTATTTACCCTTACTGCACCCAATTATGCATAGGGCACTACATCGGTACTCCAAGTGCAGTGTATATTGAAAATTTTATTACATGAAAGTAAGATGATTTGTCATACGCTTCAGTACCAGGTAATGATTGGTTCGGATAAGGGAAAAAAAGTAGAGAATAAATTATTTAGAGACAGGCGTTAGCTTTCTATAAATTTGGACAAATATGGTGAATGTTTTTAGGGTAAGAATTAAAATCTGAGACATTTATTGATTAAAAGACTTTAGGAATCCAACACAAAAGAATTTAAGTTCATGCCAGCGTTACAACGTTTATATTATGTGGGATTATAAACAATTAAAACACAAAGTTCTCTAGTTCAGAGGAGGGCGTAATTCTTAAGCGTCATTTACACGGAAACCTGACCTATCTCATTTTTAAAAATTGAGTGATATGCAAAAAGTTTTGTAGCCTCCTTCTGAATTATTATTATTTATTTTTTTTTGAAGTGTTCTTTATTAAGAAAATAAAACATAACATTAGAAAAACAAAAATAATGCCGTCCCGATAAACCGCAATTTTGCCGTTTGTCATCAGGAGCCATTAGCAAAAGATAAATTTATCATAGAAATACAACAAAAATAAAAAAGTTCACAAAAAATATACATAAAAGGAATAGAGATAATGCAAATGGTGAATCAATTTATAAATAAATTATGGTACATCAATATAAAAAAGTTCTATCTTCCAACCAAACCCTTAGAATAGAAATAATTTTATTTGCATTATTGCACGATTTAAGTTCATAGGGAAACATATTAAATATTTTTGGAATTAAGTATTCTAGAGTTCTCTGCCCGTACTTATTTTTTGTTTTGGGCACAATTAATCCCTCCATGGATGTGAATCTAGTTGTATATGTGTGATATAATTTATTTTTATATGTGTTATCAGACATATTTTGACAAATGATTCTATTCCACAGTAATCCCTTCACAGGTAATACTTGTAAATATTTAAACATTTTTGGAACATTATGTCTTTGACTAAATCGACTATTATATTGAGTTTCAACCAACTATGACTATAGGCGCCACAAATTGAAACTTATGAATTATTAACATGATTTATCATAGAAATTTTTCCTTACTGACATAACCCATCTCATAATTTTTAACGATTTTATCAAACAAGCGAGTTAAATTAATTATAAGGAACTAATATACATGGTGTAACAAAAACTCGATGTACAAGCGGGAAACCAGTGAATCTACATAGTATTTGGGAGTCGATTTTGTAGAATACATTTTTTTATTTGACCCATAATTTTCGATAAAATTGAGTTTGAAGTTTTTGTAATTTTTTTCGAATTAAATTTTTTCAAATTAATACTATCCATAAAAAAACATTATAAAACCGCATTTTAATATGAATGTGTGTAATTTTCGGTTTTCGGGTTGTACTACGAGTTTTGTTACTCCATGTATAATATGTTTAAAAAAAGCAAATTTGATTTTTTAAATAGCGAATACAAAAATTTCATGTACTTTGCAGTTAATTGATTTCCTGTTAATTGAAAAATATCAGATAGGTCATGTTGCCATTTAAGAGACGAAATATTTAATTATATCAACGCTGACCAGTGGCGTAGTCTAGCTTACAATGGGGGTCAGACACAATATTGCTTTGTGATTTTTTCTATTCAATTTGATTCACTGTCTGATGTGAGAAATAACTACCTTAGTAAAATGAGAAAATTAGATTCACAGGGTGTGCCATAAGTCACCCACTGAGTTGAGTAATTAAATAATGAAATTGAGCCTCAATTCAGCGTTCATTGTTGTAGGTGTAATAATTGTAAAATCATTTGATTAAGACATAAACATAGCAATTAAATCTTCGTATGCCAAAGCATAGATTCAATCTTACGCAATTGTCAAAGTGGGTTTTCAATATTTCTTTTGTAACTTGTCTTGTATTGTATTGTATCACATCTAAATAAATATTTCTCGTTGACCCCTACGGGAATCTAACATATTAATATTTCATGTGTGATAGATACCTTGGGCTAGTATTGAAGTGTGTATGAGTGATCATTTTACCTTAATGTAACGAAAAAAAAAGTTGCACTGAGGAGCATGGTGAGAATTATGCTTGGAATAACATTAAGAGACCGAAAAAGGAACGATTGGATCCGATGCCAGACAAAGGTTTGCGACGTGGTGGAGCGAATTGCTTGGTTGAAGTGGAAATGGGCCGGTCAAATAGCCAGAATGACAGACGACAGATGGACGAAACGCGTTTTGGTGTGGAGACCGAAAAAACCAGAGGCCTCAAGGACGTCCACCGATGAGATGGGTGGACGACATCAGGAAGTCTGCTGGAAGACAGTGGATGGAGGAGCGGAGACGGCAGGAGGAGGTCTATGTCCAGCAGTGGACCTCAACGGGCTGAAATGATGATGATGATGAATGAAAAAATTATCAAGATACACTACACTTGGTGTACCGATGCAGTGCCCTATGCACCATTGGGTGCGTATAAGGGAAAGTAGTAGTAGTTTTCTATTTCGTATTCAGAACTGGTGTAAATGTCTGTATTAATTTTATATTTTTTTAATAATGCAGCAATCCAGTAATTTGTCTACAAGTATTTGTACACATGCAAAATGTTGTTAAATATATTATATAATTTTGTATGAATCCTGTGTGCAAAATAAATTGCACCATATTCCCCTTCTAATCCCCTCGGGTAATCATTCGAAGACGAGTCAAAAAAGTTGGGAAATATTAAGATTATTCCCGCGATTAACAAAATGGCTTCTTACTTCCAAAGCCAACGTTTGTTTTTGATTAACCAAATATAATAACGGCCGTAAGTGGAATACATTACGTCATAGCACTGAGTAATGATAATTATCATTGCTATAGAAAGTTTTTGTTGAGAAAATTAAATTCTTTTAATAATTAAGGCGATATTTACTGTGTTAAGGCGAGTGTGATTACACTTTTGGAATAAGCAATTTTGCTAGCACCCATAATTGAATTTCACAAACATTTACTTTTTTTTTAATGCCGTCGAAAATAGCCCTTAATAAATGGATCTAGTGTGCCAGGATGTAAAAGTGAAAAAAGGGCTTTTTTAGAGTAAAACGTAATTTAACAACATTTTGAATGTATACAAATACTTAGACAAATTACTGGATTATACCCATGCTGGGCTGATATCAGATATTATTGATATTGATATTATTGATACCCAACTGAGACAGAGAAACTCTGGAAGAAAATGTGGGTTATCTGGGCGTTTACAGGGCTTTTGACATGTCATTGGCTGGGTTGGTCTCTATTGGGATATCAATAATATCTGATATCAGCCCGGCATGGGTATCAGTAATTTGTCTACAAGTATGTGTATACATTCAATTGTTAAAAAAATTACTGGTTAAAAATATAAAGCAAACAGAAATTGGAGAGCCATCTTCAGGCATCTTCTAGTAAGTAATAAAGCTCAGTAGAGCCTTACCTTCACTAATAAAGATGATTGCCAAAAAAATGCTTAACAATCTACTCAACAGATGACACTAGCATAGATAATTTCAGTAATGCGGAACGACGTAGACAAGTTCAATATATATCAGTTCCGAAATTTGTCATATATGTATATGGTTATCAGATGATGGGCGGAATGGGGAATGGTGTAGTACATAAAGTGGTCACTTAGCCCAGATAACCCACATTGACAGGTCATATATCCCTGTATAACGCCTAGATAACCCCATTACCGCTTACAGATTTACATGTTTCTGTCGTCTCTCTTTCTCTCTTTCTTTGTCTCTTTTAGTATATAAAATCTAAAAACGTAATCTTTTTTTTACAATATGTTTTGAAGATGCCCGTTACATGTTAACTGGTCAAAATAAATAAGAGCTATGTACCATATTTCTTATTTAACATTAGTTATAATATTATTAAGTAAGAAATTCTAAATGTCAATATATTTTTTTTCATTTTAGCAGCGTGATTTAAAAATTAGAAAAAAATGTACTTCAATTATTTTAATGATACTTAATAGCAAATTATGTAGAACGCGGGCTATTTACGAAAAGTAGCTACCCGGTAGGAAATGGTAAGAAAATGAAACTTTTTAGTATTTCCTCATGTTACCGTGCTGGCATTATGTTTTTTTTTCTCAGGTGAACAGTTTACCCTCGGGCTGTGCTATGCACAAGCTCCCACAATGAGGGAACCGCTATCACAACATCTTTATATTTAACCGAATTAATGATGGACCAATTTATCAGGAGAACATGATAATTGAGAAGGTTGGCGTTGCTTGGTACCAAGGCAAGTCTGAGCACTACGCAGCATAGAAAAAATCTTGTATTAATTATAGATTCACCCGATTAATTGGGTATATCTTATTAGGCTCTTAAAATGGGTAGCGAAACCTTTGCCGTAGTGGATAAAAAAAGATAATTGTGACGATTAAACCAAAATTATATTACGTAGATAAAGTTCATTAATTAATTAAAAAATTATTTAAAATTCAATTAAATTCTTAAAGAGATTAAAAATATGTTTAAACAATATTTATTTATAAATACTAATATTTTTTTATTTGACTTATTTTTGTTATTTAGGTGTGAATTTAAATATGCTCCATATGCTCCACATAGGGGGGGGGGGGGGATATGGAATGATGATGCAATCACCATTGTAGGTAGTTACATATTTCTTAATTTTCTACTGTGATTGCATTTTTCGTGATTTCGTATTTTCATAGGAGTTGGAACCTGAGAAAGACCAACATTTTTTATTTTACGCTATACAAAAAATGATTTTTTGGTAATAATTAAGATTTGTAACTGAGTACACCTTACAATCAACTATGGCACACAAGAAATATCTGGTTTTGCGTATGAATGTAGAGTTTTTAGAAAATCACACTTTAGAAGAATTTAAATATTCGATATTTACGTTTTAAAATAAAGCGTTATGTACAAAATCATCAGTTCTCCACGTTCACCCTTTAAATTTAATTTGATTGCTTTATTTATAAGAAATCGGGGATAATTGTCAATAATGTTTTCCAAGTATTCATCTTTTATATTCTAACATTATTTTATTTTATTTTATTTTATTCGGGATACAAACAGATGTACAGGTAAAACATAATATAATTAAAACTAAAAATTAACAATAACATGCCTGCCATCTAATTATATATATCCGCAGGTAGCTTTAAACAGTTAAAATAATCTACTTATAATGTAAATAAATATTTGTCATCTTAAAGTCTGTAAGTTTTTGAGTTCCTTTATTTATTTGTTATATGGGGTATTAAACATATGTAAGCTATTAAATTTATCATCAAACGCCTTACAAATTCGAGGAATCGTAGAATTATTTCTGTGATTTGTTTTAACTTTAGGTATGTGAAAAAGTTATACACCGGAGTACAATTAACGCAATCTACTCCATAATAACTTTATATTTACTGGTCTATAAAAATCTAACAAGCTCTATTCTCATAACTTTCTCTTCTTAACTTAAGATTTCACTGTCTCTTCATTTGCCTATAATGTAATTATTTTTTCTATCACACTAAAGATTCCACTGCTTATTTGGCTGTTCATTTGATTATACGTAGTAGAAAAACCGAAACTAAATTCTAGAGAAACAGAATTAAGCTGTACCCTGTTAAAAAATCTACAATTCATTCCGAGGCTTTTCGTTCTCTTAGAAATACCTTTTTAAATTGTTAGTAGGAACGCCCATCTCCTCTTTCCATGTTACTAAATGGTCTTAACTCTAAACGAATTCGGTCCATTCGCCCTAGGAAACATCGAGATGAAAAATTTCTTTGCAAACGTTAGATAGAGATCTCTTAATTGGACGATTGTTGGCCAAATCGAAGAAAAAACAGTAATTGTTTCGTTCTCACATTGTTTTAATGTCGAGTTTTTTTTTCACATTGGAATCCTGAGATGTCTCAAACCGACGCTCGACGACAAGAAAATAATACCACTTCATTTTTCATTCTCAATTATACGTCCCCGGGCGCTTTGTAAATTATTTACCAATGACTCAGAATGTAAAGAAATATCTTCAGTTTTTTATTGTTAAAAATCTACCGTTACAGATGTAAAATATAATCAATACATGGAGTAACAAAACTCGTAGTACAAGCGCTCTTGAGGTATATTTATACGAAAAACGGCGGTATATTAACTATCCATAATAATAATAATAATAAACCGCATAATTATGAATCTACATCATATTTGGAGTGTGTGTAATATGTAATATGACTTTTGAATCTGAGCTTAAATTTTTTTTCATCTTTAAAAGAACCTATCGTAGATTAAGTAAAATTGTATAAATTATCGTCAAAATTAATTTTTTGCTTTTGATTTCCTTGTGCACAGTATTAATTTGACTAAAAAAGATAATATTTATAATAATAATTTGTCAGAATTTCTCGATAAAAAAATTCAACTATTCAAAAAAATTCAATATTTTGAATATCATAAATTCTTCGGTTCACACTAATCTAAAGTACAAGTTCAATTACGATATCCACAGCCATAACACACGAAACTCTAAAAAACTATATGT
>JAGVSP010005088.1:0-12402 GCA_022494985.1 Micrasema minimum
ACGTTTTAATAAATTATTGTTTGGACCTGGAAAAATTAATTATTAAACGTTTTTACCCTAATTAAATCCATATTTTTTTGCCCAATTTTTTTTTTAAAACCCGTCTTTGTACTTTCGGAAATGTTAATCCAAACGTGTCACAAAAAAAAAAAATAATTTTAAAAAGTAAAAAGAATAAAATTTTTTTTTTATAATAGCGCCTTACTTTACAATTTCACCAATTTTAAAAAATTGGAGATATTCCAGAAGAAAGTTTGCTAATTTTAAAGTTTACTTTCAATTTAATTAAAAACCATCAGATGTTTCTGATTTTAATTTTTATACAATCTTAAATATTCAAAATGAACAAAAACGTGTTTTTTTTCCTTAAAAAAAATATTTTTAAAAATTATTTTCATTTTTTATTTAATAATTTAAATAAACTAAACAAATATTTTTTTATTAGTTTATTTCTAATTTCTCCCGAAGAAAAGTGGTTAATGAAAAATTTTTAATTTTAATGATAATTAAAAAAAAAAACATTTATATTTATTTAGTTCTATATACATTTACATAAACGAATTATTTACATTACACTTTATCATTTCCAACCTATTCTTATCCTAACATTATATATTTTTAAGCTTAAATATATTTTACATTCATTAGCTTATTAATACTAAATTTTTTAATATATTGTGTATTATATCTTATATTATTACAACTACATTATATATATAATACTTATACTATAATATTATTTCGATGATATACTTAAAATTTTCGAGACTGCTTTCAAATAGTCGGAAATAACTGTGCCAGAAATCGAGAAACAAGTTGTGCTGGAGTGGGATTCGAACCTAGAGATTCTAATCCGGAATCCTCGATTCTACCACTAGACCATAACCCGGTTCAAACACGATAGTACAGGATTTTATTTAAACATCAGCAAATTTTTTTCATGACTCTACGAAATACCTGCATTAAATATTTTTTAAATTATATATTATTTTTAAGCTCGCTGTCAAGCTAGTTTGAGTTAAATTAAATACAGAAGCTTTGGGTAATAAACCAGTCAAAGTTACATTGAGCCGAGTAACCGGATATTAAAATCATTAAGCTGTATACTGTATCGTATTTTTTATTCACTCACTATCACTTTTCACCGCAGAATGAGTTGTTACTTGTTATATAATTATTCAATCATTAGATCACCTGGCCTAAGTAAGATGTATGAATAATGAATATGCATGTTAATGATATTATCTGCTAATAAATACGTATGCTTAATTATCATTTTTGTAGCGTATTAAAGGTGTATGGTATTGTTAACCCTTTCTTGCCGAAGAAAGGGTTAACAATATAATTATTAAGTTTTTTTTTAAATTTCTTAGAAGTGTACAAAAGCTTTCTGTGTGTATGAAAAAACAGGAAAAATAGGAAGATAGAAAATTATTACTGTTTTATGAATTTTTTTTGCAAAACTGTTTTTTTTTTTTAAATTATTTTTAAATTCAGAAATTATAATCTTATAAATACCTTCAAATTTATTAGGTAAGTACGTAATTAAAAAGAAATGTAAGTACGTAATTAAAAGAAATTTAATATTAGGTATTTTTTGTCACTTTCCAATAATTTTTCGCATTTACGACCAGTTGGGCCCCCCCAAAAAGTTGTGTTGTTTAACATCTAATGACTTTTTATAAAACATGTCAAAATGCACTTTGTATATTTTTGTGTGTATTTTTTTGTGATATAACTGCACGAAATACCGTTTAAATACATTTAAAATTTAAGGTTCTTCCGATTAATGACAAAAAAGTTGTAATATTTATTTACTGCTTAATTAATTATTTTTAAAAAATTTGCTCAATACACCCTGCTCGATATTCGTAATACCTACTAGTAATCCTTTTTAATATAAATTTATTTATTCGTTTTATCTACTTTTTAAATCCTTACTGTTTTACACTCAACTGATTTTCCACCTTATATATTATATAATTACTTTTAAAGTAATTGGAATGCTATATTACTAGTTTACCAATATCCTAAAATGCAGTTCATAAGATGCGGAAACGCAAGTATTCGCATAACATATTAACCATATTATTATATATTTATTTGGTGTAAATAATTGCCACGTTTTAGTTTTCGATCACGCTTATCCGCCCGGAAACGACTCTTGTTTATTCTTTCACTTACCTTTTGCCAATATAGAAGAAAATAAGTACATTGTATGGGGATGAAATTCCTTAAAACCAACATTTGAATTTTACGTTTTTTTAAATTTGAGGATGCTGCGAAGGAAAGGGTTATTTTAAAACTCATGGTAAAAGTATTTCTTGCGTTGTAAAAATTGCGAATTATTATGTCAATACGATAAAAAAACGTTCCTTTAGTAATGTACTACTTATTATTTTATTTATATTTGAATTCTCCTGCGTATGCTAAATTCACTGCATTTTTTAAGTAAAAAGAGATGAAAACATGTTCATTTACAAAGAAATGTTTTTAACAATATAATTATATTTAATATGCTTTTTTTTCAGCAATATAATACATAGCTTCGCGTAGTTGAGATCGTTGAAAAGTTGTGTAAAACCTTTTAATTAATTTTATTTTTGTAATGGTGCCAAGAAAACATTATTGTAAATTTTAACAAAGGATTAATTACCTTTAAAAATGTATAAAAATACACAAGATGAAGACAAGAACTAATTTGTCAAAAATTCAATAAAACGCTGGTTTCACACTAGGAAAATTCCGGCTGATTCCCAGTTAGAAGGTAAAACATTACAATCTGGATATCCTGTGATGTTGTTTCCTTCTGATATCGTCCCTCATGGCTCATGCCCGGCTTAGTATTTGATGATTCGAAATTATTTTTTTTTATTTCAATCTTGCCAAGAAAATTAATATGATCTAAAAAATGTGGCTAATGTGTGTTGGTATAAGCAAAAAAGGATGAAAGTCACGATTTAAATCATGTCTATATACCACCAGTGCAGAAATAAATGTCAGTACTGTTAAAAGTCTGAAATTCAGTTCCTTTCTAACACGGTTTGGAATAATATTAGCGCGACCGCGATTTTTCGCAAGTGCATATAATAATTGGTCGTGATGTACACATTAAAGTGTACGCGGGGAAAGTAGGAAGAGTGTTTCCTATACTTCTTCACAGTGGAACCATTTTCCACGACTGCTGAATACTTTAATAACTGAACATAATTACTAATTACTCATTTCTATATTATATTACGTGTCGGCACTCGAAAACACCTGAAATAATAATATTTATTCAAGAAAAGCGAAAGGACATTAACAAAGTACCTAAACGCTATTTTACTCAACATCATGTAATGACACGTCATATAAGACATACAATATGTAACGCATAAGTATGTAGTACTGTAGTAGGATTCCTGGATTTTTCCTGAGAAGTGAGGCCCAGAACATGAAAGTTCACTAAGGGTTTTTTATATTATTTATATTGATTTACGCTAGCACTCCGACCTCCCATTTGTTATATTTTCAGGCCTAGACCAATAGGAAACTAGGTATTGAGCTGAAATCTGCGCTTGTGACTGTAGATTTTGTCATTACATTGAATTTTAACTGTTTGGCTTTCGACATATGATTAGTCTTAATTCCATAATAAAATATTCATGTTTCATTATATAAAATAACTTAAACCCCGCTATAGGTAGGTCCTTTCATTTTTATTACATAATTATGTATTAGGTTCACGTACGTAAGACAAAAATAGATTATCTTCAGTCAGGTGAATATTCTATGGAATCCATTAAAGTTTGTCCTCAAAATGACCCGCGTGAATAATTATTTCAGATACTAAAGTTCACCAAGTTTCACGGTCGCATCTTTCCATTTAGCGTAGAACAGTTTCACTTATAAATGTTTGTATTGAAACAAAGAGAAAATCAATTAGACCATTTATGCCGAAGTAAGTACCGTCTTCCTCGATTCAAAAGAAACGCTCTGCATTCAAAGTAGGTTCGGTCAATTATTTCACAATTTGGTTACTCGGATTTTCAGATTTGCATAAAAAAAAAACTGCAATCGGACAGAACAATGCAGTGGATCAGTGTGTTGTAATGCGTAAATGGCCGCTTTTACAAATTAATCTTCTTGTAGATAATCTTGTAAGATTGTAGAATGTTTATGATTAATCTACCACTAAGCTCGTCATGTTTTGGTTTGTTAAGAAGTTAATAATTACCTACAGTTATAATCGTTTTCTTTCTGCATGTGATGTAAATAAAAAGTAATTTGCACGTTACGTAAAAAATAAAAGTATCTTTATATATTTCATTTAATGTAACGAATTTCAAAAGCTTGATTTGTAGGTTTTGGGGGCTGGAATAAATTTTGTTAGATTTTTTTTTAAATATGGGTGTAACGTTAGTGAGTGTAATGTTTTTTATACAAGATTAACGGTGGCGCGGCGGTTGGTTATATACAAGACTTTAGTGCGCGTTATCTGAGAATTATCAACACCAATACTACTACCACCACTTTTCCTTATCCGTACCCAACGGTGCATAGGGTAGTGCATTGGTACAACTTAATCACTTTTTATTATACACCAATAAAGGTGTATATCCCACACAACTTGTAAAAATAAGTAATACAAACCTTAAAACTAAAACAATGATAACAATAATTATGACCCACAAAGAGGGTCAAATTATACAATCACTTTTATCCCAAAATCGCGTAAATATTTCAGAATTTCCTACATGTTATGTATAATGTTAGATCTACATTCTCACTGTATGTAATACATCGTCTTCTAATGTGCTTGTCACCTTCACTGTACAAGACCCACTTTTCTTACGAGTGGCATGTATTAAAATCGAATGTTTTCATATATTACTATGAAGTGTTTCGTAATAATGCTCCATTTATTTTAGTAATACTCAAATCTCGTCTATCATCAATGTTCTCATTGTATTGGGTAATGTAATAACCACAGTGTATTCGGTCGCCATGAATAATTTACGGTTTCCTCCAATATTGCACAAAAAATCGCAGTGATTGCCTATTTTGCAACGGTCCATTTATGAATTAGTTATTTCTACATTGCTCAAATGTGATAGGTTACAATCGCAACGAAATGAATCGAAAGTCTAATTTAGGTTTTTAAAAAATAAGACAAAATCAATTTATGTATACTGGGTTAATTAGGTTATTTATAATAGTGGTACCTGAAATAAATTTGCTCATTAGATAGCATTTTAAAATTTATTGATAGAAATTAACGTGAAATTAAGTTTCTGACATATAAGTCCAATTTTTAAACTATTTATTTTTATTGTTTTTCTGCGTTTTAATTCCAATAAATTCATCCGGTTAAGAAGCAATTGTGGGCTATAATATCACATGTCCATAAAAGGCCGTGCAGGGGTGGTATGACGTATTACCAGCCGTGATGATAGGACCGAATGTTAAATACGCCTACAATGCATCTTACCGGAAGAATTTGTTTTTTAGTTTTCATCTTTACTTTTTTTTGTGTAGTTATCCTTTTGGAAACTTGTTTATTCAAACTTAAGGTATAAATGCACATATGTCAATTTTTAAATTACTTATTGCTGTTGAGTTCCAAAGCGGCATGGTGCAAATCAAAACATTAATCGTATCTTTAGGATTAAAATAAAGAATACTGAATTTTCTGCTCTTTTGCTTTGTACTTTTTTGTCTTTACCCACTGGTGCGCACCAACGTCAACCGTTCATATTCTTCATCCTTTCATTCTCTATGTAGTCATATTCTCTGTATAAGAATTACTTCAGATTTTTTTATCAATTTTTTTACTTTGGTAACTAAAAAATATATCAACTTTGAAGATTTATACGCTTGTATTATAGGATGAGTTTTGTAGGTATTTTTTAAATAAGACTGTACATATGCACGCAATTGATGATTCTATAATCATTATAAACTTAAAATACAATTAATTAAACTGAAACAAAAATAAAAAAAAACGATTACACACACTTGTTATTTTACAACCACTTGCTCAGTACAAGTTTAACCGTAGTTTCGACAACTCTAAACTTAACTATTACTCACAAGTCTACATAAATATTATCCTTAATTCAGTTGTATTCGCTGGTCTCCTAGCGGCGGTGTGCGCGAGGCCCGAGCCCCCCTCCCGCTACGGGCCCCCCGCGCCCGTGTACGTGCCGCCTGCCCAGGGCCCCGTCATACACAAACACGTTTACGTCCACGTGCCGCCCCCAGAAGCCGAATACTACGCTCCGAGGTAACATTTTACATTTTTACCATTCTGTTGTGCAGAGCCTTAACCGCAGGAAAAGCAATCCATCAAACTCCTGGTTTAACTTGAGCGAGAGGGCTCATGGTGTTGGCTATTCAGGAAACTTTGGCAACATGGACTCTGACAACTACTATCACTTCTGATATATTTGAAATCCCAACAGAGGACAGAGAAACTCTGGAAACGAATGAGGGTTATCTTGAGGCGTTCCGGGAGGCATATGTACCTGTCATTGGCTGGGTAAAGTGGCCGCTTGACGTACTACAACATTCCCCATTTCCGCCCATCATCTGATAACCATAGTTAGTATAGCTCAAAAAACTACAATAAAAATAATTTTAAAGGTTCCGATGAAAACAAGCTCAATAGAGATATTTTAAACGATCACAGATTATGTCAATCAAGCAGATCTTTGCAAAGGTGAATATTAATTTATGCATATAACAAATACTCCCACAGAAACCAAATGACATACCTCAAATTAGACACAAAACTAGGAACACAATTATGCAGCTTCGGTTAATCCATCCAGAAAATCCACACTACCTTTTGGCCAAAGAAGCCTTGTCTATTACTCGACTAAAGTGTACAACCTACTCCCATTGTCAATCAGAACACTCGAAAAACACTCAGCATACAAAGTAGCCATAAAAAAAAATGGAATTGTGGAGTGGGTCTTAGCACAAATATTGGGAGGAATGGATCAGGCCAAGTAGATAGTACAGGGGTGTTTTTGATTTTAAATTTAGACCACATTCTTACTTTATCTGTATGATTTAACAAATATTATATATAGCGTAATGTATTGATGTGGGTTACTGATTAAATTCCGCTTTACAGAATTTTTCTATGCTGGTGTCATCTGTTGAGAAGATTGTAAAGCAATTTTTGGCAAATCAAATTTTTATTAGTGTAGGTAAGGCTCTACCGAGCTTTATTACTTACTCTAGAAGACGCCTGAAGATGTCTCTCCAATTTTTTTATTTCGCTTTATATTTTTAACCAGTCAATCTTTACTTGACTACTACTTCTCTCCCTTATCCGCACCCAATGGTGCACAACGCACTGTATTTTAACACCCAAGTGCAATAAATCATTTGTTACATTAAGGCATTATGATCAGCCTTACGCTTCAATGCCAGCCCAAGATCATCATCATACCATAAGCGCTTCCTATGTGGAGCCTATGGATTCCACAAACTGCGTCCAAGCCAATCGATCGGCCGCCAGTTCCTAACCAGGGTCCAAAACAACAGAGTTCTCATTTTTGAGAATAGGTGTCTTAGAAGAATATTAACTGACTTTGTAAGGAACACAGAGGTGAGCCAACGGACACAGCAACCCTTGATATCTACTGTCCAAGGTGTCACATATAAAATATTGTTGTCTGTAGATACTGATAAGATAATTACTGCGGGATTTAGGTTCTGCATGGCAGTATTGATATCACAATAAGACAATTAAGCTTTGGAAAGGAATACGGATATCTAGGTGTTTACTGGGCTAATGACCATCATCATCATCGGCTAGGACAAGTGACCACTTGGCGTATTACAACATTCCCCAATCCGCCTACCTCCATCTTGCCCATAAATTGTCAATATTCACTGCACTTGGGTGCCAAAAAATGAAAGCAGTAGTAGTTTTTGTAGTAGCAGTAGTAAAAGACAATAATAATTTGTCATGTTGTACAATATTTCACTTGATTCTCTAGAAATTGGGAAACACGGAACCTATGCAAAGAATTTCAAACAATATAAATAATTATGTTAGCGTAATCAAGTAAAGGAAAGGAAAAGAATAGTGTTGAACAGCTTACAAACATACAAAAGATCATCCATTATTGTTCTAAAGGGTCAAAGAAACATTAGAAGTAATTATTAGGCAAGTACATGAAGAAAAATATATTGTAGCTTCTTTTTCCGTTGTCTTTACAATAAAAGTAGTCATTTGAGAAATATTTAAGTAACACTCAGCTCCTTTGTGGCATTAAGATTCCTTGAGTACACCAATACTTAATGAATAAGACGATTATTCAAATTGTCCCTTGCATAACTTTTCACTTTCGCCAATCCTAATGTATTCACGACAGGAGTTGATGACAAATGGCGGCTACCTAATTACCTACGGAGCGGAGGTCGAGATGCCACATGTAATAATATATTCTGTGTGTAATGTGTTACAAAATCGGAACGTGAATACATTTACAGCACGTAACGTAGTACGTAATTGTCACAACAAATTAGTACAACGCCATCGGACGTCGGTCGATTAATTGTCCTATGTACCTGTAAACTTGTCAGTGGTAGTAACTTTGCATACTTAGGGTAACTTTTATGCTGACTTATCACATTCATGACTAATGACAATTTATCAGAGATTAACTCAAAGAAAAATGCTTAAATTGCATTTGGGAACGGTTGTGTAACACTTGAGGAGATCACGAGCTTTTAATTTTATCTGTACGAGAGCCAAAAAGTTCTTCAGGAGACGGATTTTAGTGATACTAAGCCACAGCTTGCTGTATTTCTCCAACTTATTTTATTTCGATACTTTCATAGGATAAAATATGTTGATACAAGTTGGTGCATAAGGAATACCCGGGTTTTGAGATGATACAAAATAAAAACTTAGATTATTTCAGATATTTAATTTTTTAATTCAAATGTATTATTATAATCTTGTTTTTTTCATATTTTTTTGAATACCTCACCATTAAAATCTTAAAAGGGTTTAAATGTTTCAAAATTCAGATTGCTAGTTTGGCAATATCCCTAGCAATATTGTACTTGTCATAATCACCACGACAATCATGCAATAGATTCCAAAATATAATAATATACGAGGCTGCACTTATAATATATTGTATTACAATCTCATTTTTCGGTATTTTCCTTTCTTTTGTCTAAAATTATGTGCCGTGGAATAATAAAATGTTGAGAAATAAAGTACCCCGAGCGTGGAAGGTTTTAATCTTTCTTCGATAGCATCTTTTGTAATCAGAGCCGCATCCATTTTAGCAACATCAAGAGTTCCATTTGGCGGCCTTTGTTACTTTCTTTAAAACATAACCTCGTATCAAGGGGTAATAAGTATGTAATCATGTTATTTGTCGCATAGTAAACGTCTTGCCACATACCTACAAATCAAAGACGATACAAGTTGATGCCCAATTTGTTTTAGCTATATTATATTGGATCATGATTTTGTTGTTTGTGTAAAATCACTAAAAGTAAAATAAAATAAAAAGTTTTTAATTTTCAATGATAACCTTAAATATGTTAATATTGGGGTACTTTTGCCTAGACGTCTAGAGTCTAGGGAGATAACTAACTTTAACTGTTCTACATAGTATGAAACAAGTATTTTTACAGAATTTTTTTCACAATTGCAATGCTGACTTTAAAAAAATCATTAATCATACAAAATACAGAATCTTGTACTCCGACGAGTTAAGCTCATTTTTGGACATGATAAAATGACATAATAAAAAAAACAGGACATTTTGACATTATTACAAACATTTCGAAGAAAACAAAAATCACAAAACATCTAAAATTCGCACACTCATCGTAAGGACGGGTTAGTAATAATAATATTGAGAATGAAATCTACATAATATAGCCCACTCCTTTTGCGAATGTTCTGAATTTTGCATGAAGAGCACAGTGCGTATTAAATGAGCTGTATGTAAGTACCTACTACCTACCTACTGCCTGTAATCAATTTTTAATCTTGTTTTTTTGTCACCAGGAAACCAATTCACGTCCCGCCCCCCAGAAGCACTATAAGATAGTGTTCATCAAGGCCCCTACCCCTCCCACACCCACCGCCCCCATCATCCCCTGCAGCCGCAAGACGAGCAGAAGACCCTCATCTACGTCCTGGTGAAGAAGCCGGAGGAGCAGCCGGACGTGGTCATCCCGTCTGCAGCTCCCACGCAACCCTCCAAACCGGAAGTCTACTTCATCAGATACAAGACACAGGTAAAGATAATCATAACAAGACGTGATGTGGAGTCAGACTCGTTGACTTGTGTTTCATTTAATTAGTAATAAATGCAATTATTAAAATTTATAGAAGATACCTATTCGCAGCATAAAAACCCGCCAAATTTTCATCGTGAGATCATGATACGCTGTCACGTGACCGCGGTCGATTCTCCATACAATCGTAGTCCTTAATTTTCTCCCTGGAATGTAGCACGCAGAGACCAGAGCAATGATTTTTCCACACTTTGAAACGTGTTTACGTCCGTAACACCGTACGGTACGGCACCTCCCATGATAGAAAATGACCAGGTTTTTATAAAGCCTATATAAAAAACCTATATTATAGGATTACCTCAAATGTCATAAATAAGACGATATAATCACGCTTAAAATCCAAAATGGCTGCAGTCACATGACAACGTACCTAATCGCTTAATTTTAGCAGAATCTGCTTCGTTTCCTTGGCTCTAAAGTAGGTATCCATGATACGGGTATTACGAGTAAGTACCTACCTACATGGTGACTGAAATACATGTTTTTTTGTAACCTATTTTAAAATAATATTTTTTGACATTTTAATATTTTAACGAGCGTACGGCTCTCTTCAAGTAGACTTGAAGAGTGGGGGAGCTGAATTTTTAGAAATAAAATTTAAGTATAATTCAACAGTTTTATATTATTATTTTCTAGAAATTTATTTATTTAATAGAAGTGTTTTGGTGGCCCTCGTAGGGAAATAACTAAAAACATTTAAAAAAAAAAATGATTTCGGCCATCTAATAACTAAACGTTGTAGCATCAAAAAGTTAGTTTTTTTGGTGAATCGCGTTTTTAGTTTTTGTAGTCAATGGATTTGAATAGCGCGCCGTGTTTTTAAAAATTATGAAATCCTTAGCAGAAAGATAAATATTTGACATAATATCTGGACATGTAGAATTAAGTTTAGACTTAAGACATTTAGGAGCGATTTACTCGTATTTCAAGTTTAAACAATTCGTGACGTTATTAATTTATTTATAAACATGAGTCTCTTGTCTTGTTACGGTGGTACTTGGTTATAGAACGTAATTAATTTGATAAAAAAATGTCACATGCGCAAAAAAATGTTGCGTCAGCCATGTTGGACTTTAAAATAAATGCTGTGTTCGAAATCAGGACCCCTAATAATTCCGAAAATGATACCCATGTTTTTAAAAAAAGTGCATCGGCCATCTTGGATTTAAAAATAAACAAAAAATCCGAAACCCCCAGAACCTCCAATAACCTTGAAAAATGATACGGGCACGCTCCGAGACCCGTAGAGCCACAGACCGATGAGAAATCGACATTATAGGGGAGTTTTCCTGCCGGAGGCTAGCTTGTCAGGAGACCTTCTCCCTCTTATACCTACTGGTTTAATGTTGGATATCAAAATAAAATTCGAAATCATGGCCCCCTAATGATACCCATGTTCATATTTTTTTAATGCATCGGCCATCTTGGATTTAAAAATATACAAAAAATCCAAAACCAGAACCCCCAATAACCTTGGAAATGATACCCTGTTCATATTATCAAAAAAGTTGCGTCCGCCATCTTGGAATTAAAGCAAATGCATGATTTGAAATTAGGACCCCACCATAACGCATTTTAGTTTTTATTAAAAAAAGTTATAAAGTAACATAAGCTATCAATCTCATATTTAAAAAAATCCATTTGCTCTACATGGGAAGAATTTTATGGAATGGTGTTGATGATTAATACATTTTAAAATGAGAAGTTATTAGGTATTCTTAAAATAAAAATAGCTTTTTCAGGAATTTATACAGAGTCCATATGGCTCCAAATTTTAAACAAAGATTTTTAACTCAAAGAATGAAAAAAAACGCCTACGGAACGCTTCAAAAAAAAATTAATATATAATAACCGTGCAATTGTCAACTTTATAAAATTTTATTCCAACAAATGAAGCTAGGAACTTTATAGCAATAAAAAAACATTTTGGTCCAATGTCGACGATTTAATCCGTGACTGTCTTTTTCAAAAGCAACAATAAAGATTTTCACTTTAAAAAAATCAATTGGAAAACGATAATAATTTCTTATATCTCATCACAATAGACGGATTTAATCTTGTAAAAGTTGGAAT
>JAGVSP010005089.1:0-11333 GCA_022494985.1 Micrasema minimum
CCCCTTCCCTTTTCCATCTCCAAAATTTCCAAACCCAAAATATTTACGTTAGTTTTGGGCCCTTTTTTTAATTTTTTCGAAATGCTTATCTACTTTACACGTTTAAATTTCGACGTCATTTGCCAAAGGGGCGATTTTTGGTATGCAAGATTCGTTTAGGGGTGCGCCTTTTTTAAATGGGTCCTGAAGCCCAGCAAGCTGCCTAAATGCTAATCTAATTAACCTAAGAAAAGAACTAGATTCATCACATTTCCATATCCCCTCCCCTTTTGGGGCAAAAGATCCGCAAACGCTTTCCCAAACCCAAATGATCATCCGCCAGATCCGGCTTTCCCCCAATCGACCATGCTTAGTTCGAGGCAAAATCGCAACTCAACAGTGGACTCGAGGACGCCGAAAACATGAGACCTTTTTTTCAACGGGAAAATATGCAATTTTTAGGAGAAAAAATTCGCTTACAGTTTAAAACACTAACTTTTATTTATTTAATTTACATGGGTAATTCAACAATGGGACAATATGCATTTTCTAGTTTGTCTTTCATTTCGTCGACATGGTGGTACTGCACATGAAATTCAGTAATTATAACAGCGATTATAATTTACAATGTATACACATTTTTTAAAATAGATGTAAGTAAGTACTTTGAGTGTGTTTAAACTGCACTTTTAGAACTATTAAAATAAAATCAAATTGTATAAAAAGATTTCGTGATCCTCTTAAATTCACTACATCTGTCGATCTTTAAAACATCAATAATTTAAAAAGTGGATGTTAATATTATATGATACTGTCTTAACATGACAAGATTAAAGGATTAAAGTCGCTATGAGCTAGTTTCAATAGTTGGGACAAAAAATATTGTTTTGTGTGACCTTAAAAAGTTAAATCTTCCATGCAGAATAAACATTTCCATTTTTTTAAATTTAAATGATATTGTATTAGATATAGTTTGCGTATTAAATTATCATCTACCCGGCAGTTCGATAGATTGGCAGAATAGTATTCATGCGATGTAACCTAATATTTTATCACGCTTTCTATTCTTGGGTCAGTGACCACAAACATATTGGTGATACGATTTTCCCAGCAGAATTGGTTTTTTAAGTGAGGAAATCCAACAGAGGTGTTTTTAACGCTAAATCATGCAACCTGCCACCAGATAGCGAATTGTAAAACGTGCATCAAAACTAGTAGCAAGCATGTGTTGTCCAAATAGAAGACTATCAAGCAAAGCTTGTTCGGCAAGAGTCTGTTAACTTGCATCAAGCTTGCAACAACCTTACTGTGTCCCACGCAACAAACTTGCTAGCAAGTTTGACGTAGCTTGGGTGCTTGCAAAGTTATACCTGCAAAGTACCTGAAAGTTTATAACCTGCAAATTATATGCAAGTTTTATACCTTCTAAGCTATCTGCATCGGGTTTAGTCTTGCCAAAGTTGCTTGCTATTTTGGGGCAGTACACTAGGACTTTGACATTCTTGTTTATATTTTATATATTTTTAAGAGTACCTTCACAATGCGTTCTGAACAAGTCCCACTAACTATCATCAGCCACGCTTAACGTGATCAAATATATATATCATTAACTATTCCTGTCCTTGCTTAGAATTCCCTTCCTCTTCGTCCTAGACCTGTACACGAAGACCTCTCTACACTCTTCCCACCTCCAGAGATCCCTGGGACAGCGTCTTTTAAACAAATTATAAGTCATACGCTATCCCGGACATAGAATTTTTTCACCTTGATTTTGTTCTTGTTTTAGTTTTCCCTTAAGCAGGCCTTTCAGTGATCGTACGATCAGAACAGGCCAGAGTGGGCTCCAATAACATAGTGGGAACAATATCCTAGGCGTCTCACACAGGAATCGTACCTGGAACACTCCCCTGCTTTTCAACATGAAGGAGCAACAGAATAGTTTTCACCATTATCACAAATATAATAAATAAATTCATTTCTTAATGGGTTAGTTTCTTCTATGATCAATAAAGTACAGAATTATTTTTCACAACATATTGATTTTAATAACCTGCACTAGATATAACACAAAACACATTTTGAAATGTTTTGTGGGTCCATTTAACAAAATGTTTGGTATATTGTACGTATTTTGGGATTTTGAAACATAATTTTGTCACATTAAAATGCACATTCAAGCAAATTATTAACTGTTGTAGATCAATTTTTTGCCTGCTCTATAATGAGATGATTAAATTTTTGGAATTGATTATGACATATTTATTATATTTATATAACATGCACTTATTACAAATTACATTATAAATACGTCTTATAAGAAATAATGTTTTTTGATATGGTACGTATTATTTTTGGATTTTGAAATAATTTCCACATTAAATGCACTTTCTTTTTAAATATCCAATTTCGATGAAACTATCAAAATAATATCAGTTTTTTTCGATACTTATCCTAAAAGTTGACTTTTTTTGAGCTAGTGCAGTTTTCTCTTTTCGAGATAAAATTTTTAAATTAATAAACAAAGCTACCGTCTTAAATAAACGTTTCATCTCAGAATTAAAATTGTTTTGTATGAAGTTTTATTTGATCAAAAATCTTATAGCTGTCCGTTATACATACACAGAGCAAGTAGTGGGGATTTTATTATTATTATAGTGATTCCTCTGATATTAGCTGTTTTAGCCGATTTTCTGGATAGACGTCGAAAAGAATTTGTACCGTGTCGCAGCTGGGCGTGTAGTGTGTTCAGAGATTATAATATATTTTTGCTACGGAAGAATACGAAATATTTATGTGAACCAATGTATGCATACGAAACGCTGTTTAATTATCACAGAATGCTTAGACTGAAAAAAAATCTGTTAGTTTTAGAAGGTTAATCGAATTAGGTAGGTACTCAATTGATTAATTTCTACTTTTATTTTTGACAATCTGATGATCGCATCGCATCTTAGTTTACATAAGTGTATTATCTTTGGTTTAATCGTTCTACGCCAATGTCTATGGCCACTTATGGCCGCCTCAACCTGCAGCTTCGGCGAGTGCTTGACATAAGGAGAATGGGTTTTTAGATTAGCGTTTTTGTTACTTTTACTCAATACGACTTCATCGGCATGCACGTCAATAGTTGAAGAACATATAAAATGATATTCTGGGTAAGTTTTTAGTGAAAAATAATGAATTTTTATGACTGTTTCTTTGTTTAACACGTATCGGCTAATGGCCAATGGATTGTCACCGAAGTACATTTATGACAGTACGAGTATAACACATTAAAAGTTGAAATTAGTATTCACATTTAAACTCATTTTATTTTGCATTAGTTGCCCATATTCACTTTTTTGTTTCCAGTTATATTACTTGTTTTTTGTTGGGTAGGTACTATAGTAGGCGAGCCTAATTTATCGGGTGTCACCATATTCCGGTGGCCGAGTTACCTTCATTTCTCGCTTAAAGCTATTTCTGCCGATAAAGTTCGGTGGTATTTCCTTGGGTACTTAATATATCACCAAATTCGGTAGATTTGTTAATTTACTCATATTGATAAACATGATTGAACGTATTTTGCACTACTCGAGTTAATAGTAAATTAAAACTAAGGCTCACTATGCAATTAAATGACTAAATATATTCCCTATCACTTAATTGGAAATCGTCCAACTGCAAGTATGCTCCATTAATTTGGTTAAGTGTTTATGATAGAAGTTAATAAATATTAAGTATGTTTTATTTATCTGTCAACTAAATATCTGGGTATATCATCTATAAAATGAGCATTATCTCGTACCTGCGGTAGATAAGTATGAAGATGTACAGCATGCACAAGCCAGTCCACTCTTCACAGAACACAAGTAACAGTCCACTCCTCACAGAACACAAGTAACAGTCCACTCCTTACAGAACACAAGTAACAGTCCACTCCGCACAGAACACAAGTAACAGTCCGCTCCTCACAGAACACAAGTAACAGTCCACTCCTCACAGAACACCAGTAACAAGCAGAGCTGTAGGAACACTACCTGCACTGGCGCCGGCGCCTCCCTCTGTACACTGCTGAGGATGAATAAACCGTCTCACTTAAACTGGAAACATTCTATTCACTATTAAAAGTAAAGCAAACATTATGTCTTCACAAGACATGCAAGTATTCAAATACTATGGACTGGAATCCCTGTAAACAACATCATTTCACTGTATATACAAGTTCTGATAATTGCAGATATGGATATCAAATACAAGGCAAAATGGGAAATGTTGTAATACATTAAGTGGTCACTTAACCAGTCAATGACAGGTCATAGGCCTGTAAACGCCTAGATATACATATTACTTTCCAAACATCTCTCAAATCCTGCTGCAACAAATTTATTCTATTTTCTAGCACTATTTGATAGTAGCCTCGAAAATGATATATTAGGGTATACCGGGTGTTTCTTTTAAACTGAGACGATCAAATATCTCGAAAAATAGCCACTCTACGGAAAAAATGAAGTGAAAACTTCTTTAGAATCGTTGGGAGTGATTTGAAACTCTATGAAACGAAAAAAGCGACACTAAAAATAAAAAGATTATTTGGTAGTGTATATCATCCGATTAATTTGCGCTCCGCCGCGCGGAATTCGTGGCCAAGTTGGTTGGAAGGCTAGGTTCGCCTCTCTCCGCAAGAGTCGGCGGTTCGAATCTAGCATCGATAAACAAAAAGATTTAAAAAATAATAACAATAATAATGACAATAATAATTCTCTCTCAGCTTAGTTTTATTAAGGTTTCACTTCTACCTGGTGTGAACTGCATACATGCGGTTTTTTTTTTACAATTTCAATTACAAGTTTTTTATAGTTGGAAATTCCTAACAAATAAAATTTTTTTTATATAGAAAATTTGATCTTTGTTTTATCGATCATACTGTTTGAGTTGGCATTTATTTTATAGAACTCCATATTATAATATTGAAATCAAACTACTAGATTTTATTCTATTTTTTTTAAAAATTTTATATCGTGAAAATTGTTTCGCCTTGTTAGGGCATTATTATGTGAGAATTGAAGTTTCCTAATTTTTCTTGTATTAAAACCTATTAAATAAAGTTTAGGTATTTATTTAGATATTGAATTATTTCAGTATCGGGCATAATCTGCAGTCAGAGAGGGGGAGCGGGGAGGAGGAGAGGAGAGGAGAGGATGAGCGAGGAAGGCGGCGTTTACTTCTCCGGAGACTCGGGGTACTCGGGCGACTCGGGGGACTCGCTGCGGCTCGAGGACGCGAGGTGGTACTGGGGGGACATCAGCAGAGAGGATGTGTTGGAGAAGTTGATGTACAAACGGGACGGCACATTCCTCGTACGCAACGCTTCCAACATGGGTACTGGCTACACTCCTCACTGTACAGAAAGATGGCTCCAGCAAACTCATTAAGATATTCCAGTGCAACGCCAAGTATGGCTTCTGCGAGCAGTACCAGTTCAACTCGGTGGTGGAGCTGGTCAACTTCTACAAGAAGGTGTCCCTGGTGAGTTTTCACAACAGCCTGGACGTCAAGCTGGAGTACCCCCTCACTCCCCACGACGAGGAGCCCAGTGTGGTGTCCGACGACCTCAACTGCCTCAAGCAGTCCTACATGGAGATCTACGAGCAGGTGGGAGGGACCAAGAAAGGACAAAAGCTACCAGAACTTCGCTGTACCACTTTCAACTGCCTGCTGGGGGGACTGGGACACCAGCTGAAGAATGCAGGAGCTGCACTCGTTCAAGCAGAGGCGCTGAAGATATTCGACGAGCAGATCCGGCTGCAGGAGCGGCTGGAGAAGGAGACGCAGCCGCACGAGACGGCGGCCTTCGTGGGCAACTGCAAGTTCCTGCGCGAGCACCTGAAGCTGCTGAGCAACAGCCGCAAGCTGCTGGCGGAGGACGTGGCGGCGCAGATCAGCAGCGCCATGGCGCTGGAGCGCGACATGGCGAGCCTGTGGCCCGACATCCTCAAGCTGGAGCGCGCGCTCGACCAGCACCTGCGCTGCCTGCTCAAGTCGGGCGTGCAGGAGTGGCAGATCAGCAAGCTGAGCGCGTGACGCGCTCCGGGACCGAGAAAAGAGCCGCCCGAGCAGGCCGGGCCTGCCGCACCACCAGGAGAGCTCGTGGATGGTGCAGGACTGCTCGCAGGCCTGGAGCAGGGCCGAGGCGCTGCTGAAGAACCTGCCCTCGGGCTCCTTCCTGGTGCGGCCCAACAGCACGGGCCAGTTCGCGCTCTCCGTCAACTGCGAGGGCAACCTGTTCCACTGCATCATCTTCAAGACCAACAATGGCTACGGGTTCGCGGAGCCGTACAACATCTACCCCACGCTCATGGACCTGGTGCAGCACTATGCCTACAACTCGCTGGAGGTGCACAACGACAACCTGACCACCAAGCTGTGCCGGCCTGTGTACCAAGCCGTGCCGCACGCCCCCAAGTTGAGGGGACAATATTGTGATAATAATATACATTATGTAAATATTCTAGTGTTCTAGCTCTCACTTATAAACTGTATAAATTACGTACTATTAACTATTGACTAGATTTACACCATTATGGAGAGATTGCCAGTGTCTGTTTTATTTTGTTACTCAGCTTTATCTTATGTCGGCGTAATGTTTAGCTGTAGCCAAGTGCAATTAGGTTCGAGGATCTTCTCAATGTGTATTATCGGTACTTCTGTAGCTCATCAACTTACAATTTCTACATTATTTTTCCTGTTGTATTATAAGAATGTCAATTTATCTGTATTACCTTATGTTTACTATCACAATTCACAATACATACATTTTTGTTTTCACATTCTTATATTTTACAATACACAGATATTAATATTTTTATCCTCCTGATAAATCTCTTTTTATCCCAATTTGTTTTTGTAATTTGTTGGGCTACAAATCGTTTACTTACATAGCTTTTATGTTTTTTATATTAAAAATGTGCTTTTGTTTAATTTGCATTTATGTTACAACATAATATTATTATATTTAATAATATTCCACTTAAGCCTGTCCCTCCATATTTATACCATCCGTATCCTGAAGCAAAGGTAAAATTGCTTAATTTATTATGTAAATTTCATTTAGTTTACTTATCGAACGCCTCCTACGTATAATATCGTAACCCACAAAATTGTCGATTTTTTGAGTTTTTGGGTGGATTCGTCTGTATTTTTATACTATACCTTTAATTCTACCAAAACTAAAAAATTATTTTGCCCAATAATAAGGGCTTTTTTGGGCGTATTTTGTGTAGTATCTACAACCAAATGCATATGAAACGAAAATATTTTTCAAATGCCTCCTCCAGAAAAATCCCATTTTGTGGGTTACGGATAATTGTATTTCGTAGGAGGCCTCGATATATTGTAATAAATCATGTGAAAATTGTATGAAATTCCAATGGAATCATAACAGACAGGAACATTGTCGTAGCATTGGAGCTATAGCTCCACTCCACTAAATCTAAGCCACACCCATTTGCATCTACACCACACCCAAATCGAAATATAGTTCAATATGAAATACACTATCCCATATACTGGATACTGGGTTTACATAAGTGTTCTGTTGGAAGCTTATTTTGAGTCTTTCAAAAGAGCAGTATATCCGTTGTGTCAAATCTAATATTCATCATATTCTGGACATGGTCAAACTGGAGCCTTCATATAAACCGCACCGTCTGGGCAGGCACTTAACACTTTTATTTTTACTAGAGAGGAGAGGTTTATAATAATTTTTTACCCCAGTCGAAAATAGATGATAACATTTATTGGCTATTAGGTTTTGTTGGTATTGTAACTATAAATTTCTGTTTATTTCGTTCTGAGGAAATCTGCCAAGATTAGTTATTATTAGTAGAGTTTAGAATTTATATTTCTCCCGACCGTTATTTCCCTTCCCGTGTCGGACACATGGGACATAACAATCAAGTTTGAACCCTTTAAAAAATCTTATATAATGTGTCTTATTATATTTGTAATCAAAATATGTATGTATTAATTTCAAAATACACAAAGAAAAGTTATCAAAAGATATGATTGTTTTATTTAAGAACTTATTTGGATAAATGTTGGTCCATAGAAGAAAATTTCTCACTAACAAAGTTTATATAAACTTCTCTTCTCGCGCTTATGGCCTTGCATATTACATATATCTATATGTATTAAGAATGCCAGCGTAGAGGTTAATAGCTAAATGACTTAAAATATGGGTTTTGTCAAAATTTTGTGCATAACATCAACGAAGAAACAATTTAGTTTAATAATAATCAAAATACATTTTTTTAAGGAAATTTTTTAACAAATTATACATAATATATAAATATTAGTAGTATTACGGGAGACCTAAATTAAGGTGGTTGGTGACTGTGCAGAGAGAAGAACACAGAATTCTTGGGAACTGGAAGCAAGTAGCCGGAGACAGACGTCGAGTGGAGACGTAGAGGCGGCCAGGACCCTCAACGGGTTGTAGCACCGGAGATGGACTTGGATATAAATGTATAAAATAAAGCAATTTCACATCTGGCCCATATTTTTCTCAAGAGTTTTGTTTGTTATAATTTGTGCTTACTAGCTATTTATTAGCATAAAGCTTAACCATTGCTCTTGCCTATCTTTTACAATGGCATCAGGTATTTCTCGGCGTCCTGGTTGTCCACTGATTGACAATTTGTCGGCAGTTTGCGTCAGAGCTGCGGGACGTGGACTTGACTTGGGAGGATGCACAGGAACTGGCGGCCGATCGCTTGGCCTGGAGGCAGTTTGTGTAATCCATATGCTCCACATAGGGTGCGGATAGTATGATGATGATGATGACTATTATTAGCGTATGAAGTAAGTTCTTATAATTATCAGCACATAAAAAATATACTTTTTCACCTTGAGGAAATTGTAAAAGAATTATTAATTGAAAAAGTGTAATTTTGTTTATTTGTTCGTAAAATAGTTCATAATATTTAGATCTGATTATTTTGTAATAGGTGACTTTCGATGACTTGGCCTTGCCTCCTTTCCTGTAGATGTTTTTGAAAAAATATCTTCAGTCCCAAAACTCGATAAACTACGGGAAACCTCGATAACGTCTCCAAAACTAATGCTATTTAATATCCCGTACTTACGAGATAGATTTTTTTATCTACTTTATCGAGATAGTAAAATCGTAATACTGATATGGTTGTACTCTTTCATGTCTTGTTTCATCTCAATATTATTATTTATTTAGCCGCCTCAACAGGCCAGGAGGCCCATACAGAGGGGAAATATCTCACAAATACCTAGGCTTGAAAAATCACTTTCAATTTTTGTGTTCTCACTGGGAATCGAACCCCGAACCTCCGTATCGTGAGTCCAGCGTCTTAGCCATTATGCTACGGAGGCTGCCAACCGAAACATTGTAGACAAGTAGTACAACACAACCGTAGAATATTTGTACCAAATTTTTAACGAGATTGTAGGAATTGTCATTTCTTAATACATACGATTATTAAATGGTTTGGATAGAAATTAAGTCCACAACAGCTAAACAAATAATGATCATTCATAAAATTTTCATGTTTTTATTAAGAAATTACACAATTTCAATTATTTACATACATTTTCTTAAAATACCATGGCAAAATTGAAAATCATTTCTAAAATACAATTTATACAAATTGCAAAATAGTAAAACCTAGTAAGCAATAGTTAAACTATAATATTTGCTTAGTGAAAAAGGAAATTACGTAATTAAAATTAAAGAAAATAAAATAAAATAAAATAAATCAGGGGACTACGATGAATGGAACTGAACACAGTTAAATCGTGAATTTCAGTGAAAACAAGTTTTCTCAAACATTCATATTATACATCATTGACATCTCAACAGATAAAGAGAAGCTCTGGATGCTATTTTTTTGGATTATCTAGGCGTTTTACAGGGCTTATGAATATATTTTTTTAAAGAAACATTTGAGTTCATAAGAACTGGTTCAAATTGTTCGATTGGCTGGGTTAAGTGGCCACATGATGAATTACAACATTACTCATTCCGATCATCATCTGCTGAGATAACAGTAAATGTTTGATATTAGCCCAGCATGAGTAATGAGTATAATCCAGTAATATGTCAAGTATTTGTACACATTCAAAATGTTGTTATTTATATTTTACATTTTCAGGTTAGCAACATAGGTTCTTCATAGTTTTATACATTCATACAAACATTTTCAGAACGAACGTGTTTTACATATTATATATTTGATTTTTTTTCAGATAACCCCAACTCTCCATAAAGTGAGAATGTGCCAAGCAGTCCAGCTGCAGACAACAGAACAGAAACTAGTACAGTACTTGGTACAGAGAAAGTTGTGCAAACTTCATGCAGTTCTTAGCGTCGTCTGACCGCAGATTTCCCACTCATTACTAAGGAGAGCACTCTTCTGCAGAGCAACATTTTCCGTTTCCTCTCTGGATACCAGAAGACAAAAGGACAGCTTCTTGTTAGAGTGGTGTGTAGATTATTACCAAAAATAAATCCTCTGTCCAAATAATACATTCTTCATTATGTTTGCGAATAAATTTTGAAAATCTTGGTGTTTGAAATATAGGAATCATGTTTTAGTCAGATTCGCGAGGTAGGATTAGAGTATCCACTTATTTTTGCTCAACTTGCAAGTATTACTATAGAACGTTTTCACTGTTACTTTGAGGAGGTCAGCGGGATAGTATTTTTATACATGTGCCCTGCGTTTATAACGTCCCGTAAACTATTCATTTGCAATTAATCATTATACAAATTTTATTCATTCAAAATCAGGCAATTTCTGGGTTAGTATTCTATGAGAATTGGGTTTTTAATCTGGCTAACGGGGCATTACAAGGCATCACTTATGCTGTGAGAATGTTTCACGGTAATTGGATGAGGACGTAAAAATTGCTACAAACATCTGTTGCCCTGCGTAAATCTTACATACAAGCTCTTTTGGTCCAATACCTTTCTCGTCCTTCGTCTTCTGGCCCATTTCTCCTCACCTTATGATTCACTCTAATCTGGCAAAATGCTCTTCCGACGACAGCTCTTTGTGCTGTGAATAGTTTTATAATTCACGTAAATAATAATTGTCTTCGGATGAAAAGCGTCAACAATAGTTAGTGTATCCCTTCCCCTTGCCACTTTCGATTCAAAGTGTTTTTTTTTATGATAACCATTAATAATTGTTTCGGTAGTTAAGTTCAAGCATCAGTATAACGCCATTTGATCATGTGTACAGGAGAGACCAATAACCATAGATTCATTCTTAAAGAAATGCTCTCTTTTGTATTTTCTTTGTTGTATTAGGAAATGTATATTTTAAGAAAATGGTTTAATT
>JAGVSP010005090.1:0-12379 GCA_022494985.1 Micrasema minimum
AAAATAGTCACAGAACCTTTGGTAAGAAATATGGATATCTAGCCCTTATGAAAAAAGCTAATGACAGGTCATGAGTTCTGAAAATGCCTAGATTATTCCTCTCACAGAACATTTGTTTTTATAGCCTACCTAACCACCACGCTATTTCCAAGATGGGTAGGGGAAGAGGATAAAACGCCATACCACATACATCTCATGCGCGTACGCCAATTATTTCTACTTTTCAGATAACTTTCAAGCACGTGCTGTACCTGGTCTTGTACATGGACTTGTTATCATGTATTTCTCAGCCTTCCTCACTTCTACACCCAAGCACACTCGCATCATATATTCTTTTAGCTGTTCTTTCATCATTCATTCGCTCTCCATGACCAAATCATCGTAAATAACCTTCCATAGTGTTATCTATTTGATATGAGATACTTGAGTTGTTGTGTTTATATTTGGGGCAGCCCCGCGATGCAGGTGGCATATCGGAGTAATTCCGCTCTTATTGCCGTGGAATGTTTTTAGGGGTGCAGATAAGGCCAAACTTTCCCTATCTACCCTCCCCTCCTGTCGACCCCACCCCAGGAATGCGGCGGCACATATCTCGGCAAATGAAAAGTATTTTACAGTCATGAGGTTGTTAAATTTTTGATGGTTCATTTACTAGGAATGATATACGGTGACGTAGTACGCAAATGACTGAAAATTAATTTATCACCGCGTAATTAAAATATGACTACCATAATGAAAGTGCCTCTAACTACGAACATTCGTCTGAGGTGGTATTATAGGAATAATAAAGTTGAAACTTCTTTTTTATTAAGTTTTATCAGATCCACCTACTAATATAACTTTTTGCCATCATTCAGAGTATTTTTTTAATGTTTATATTTTAGAAATAACGTTTTTAGTGTCCGAATACTACAAGAAAAAATGATTTTCATCCAAGACTTGCATTCAATTACAATTGCCACCATAGAATAAAACGCCATACCACTCTGTCCTGGCACATTACTTTTACTTCTTTCACATTCATACATCTTTTCACTACTACTACTTTCCCTTATCCGCACCCAATGGTGCATAGGGCACTGCATTGGTACACCAGTGCAGTGTATCTTGATCATTTTATTACATGAAGGCAAGATGATCAGTCTTACGCTTCAGTACCAGTCCAAGGTATCACACATGAAATAATAATAATAATAATAATAATAATAAGTTTTTTATTCCAAACCTTGAGGTGGTGAGTGCAAGCCTCCAAGGTTCATATAAAAGAATACACTTGTAAAACATAATAAGATAACATAATACAAAAATAACTTTAAAATAAGTGAACATAAAATGCCAAAGAAAATAAAAATAATAACAGTAAAACAAATAAAGTATCGTATTCTTTTAGGGTGGCTTCAGCATTAGAAGCCACCTTTTGTAAATTGGCGAGTGGATCCACCCTGCTGTGGCTTGTAGAAGGGAGTTTTTTGTCATCTTTAGGCGTTGCCACAGGCTCCAGATCTTTTGACGGATTAATATGAAAATCTCATGTAAATAAATATTTTATGTTGACCCCCTACGGGAATCGAACCTTCGACCTCAGGCACGGTAGCTAAATGCGCTACCACTATGCTACGAGGCGGACATCTTTTTACACGTCGACTTTTCTCACGTCCACTTTCATGTTCTTGTTGTACTTGATTATACCTAAAATGGTATTTAAAACAAAATCAGCAATAATTTACGTGGCTAAGGTATATGTCACCAGGGTCCGTAATCGGCTTCCATTACAAGAGATGTAAATAGCGTCAGTACACATATTATACGTCCATACATTAAACATCGTACAAGCGCTGGATACCTATTAGCATGGCCATGAATAAATTAGCTCTAATTGGGATTCCGCAAGGATTTCCCATCTAGATACAGTTAGACGAGAGATAAAGATGGATTTTGGTCATTTAGGAAGGATTTCTCTTGCATTCGACATGTGTATCTAAACATATTGCGATTATGTTCAATCAGAATTGGAAAAATAAAAGAAGAATTAAAGATAGTTGTTAAGTAATACTATTCGTTGTTGCTTTAAATTGAACCATTGTCATTACATTTACTTAATTGTAAATGTAATGACAGGGTTTAGTGTATGGTAGTGAAGCGTGGTGTTGGAAAAAGAAGGCTGGAAGTAGACTGAATGCTGTTGAAATGCGATCTCTCTGACGAATGTATTGTTAGACTATTATTATTAAGGGTAATTTATTTAGCACCGTTTTCGTATAAATATACCTCAAGGGTACTTCTAATCTTATGGTAGATAGTAGTATGTATGATAGATTTACAAATGTCGAAATTAGAGCATAGTGCAAGGCTGAGATAAGCACTATCGACAAAATTAAGAATTTATGGTCATGTGGAGCGAATGAGTGATGAAAGAACGGCTAAAAGAAGTTATAGTGCAAGTGCGCCTCTATGTAGAAGACAGGAAGGCCGAAAAAGACATGGCATGATTAAGTGCGACAAGTACTTGAAAGTGGACATGTAAAAAGTCGGGATAATCTGCGTGTGTGCATGAGAAGATGTATGAATGTAAAGTAAGTGTGTCAGGACAGAGCGGTATGGCGTTCTATCCTCCTGCCTACCCCTATGGAGAAACGGCATGAGGGTTAGTGAGTTGGTTATATAAAAGTAACCACTAGCTATTTTACTGAGTGAAATATTTTGAATAGCTTCCTAGTTTTAGATCATTTATTTGATGTGAACGGAAAATGTAAGATTCGTGAATACAAAACAAAAAATAATTACAAACAATAAATGTCAGCAGTATAATAATTGTATTATATTTCGGACAATAATATTTCTTAACACTAAATGGGAAATCCAATCGCCTAAGAAATAATATATTGTGAAATGTGCTAGTAATCCATCAGATGAAAACAAATTAACGCCAAAACAATAATTCAATTTGGCCTCGTACCGGACATTAGAAGACAAATAATATAGAATGTTTCGCATTATTTCATTAAATATGTTCAATAGAACTTTTGTAATTCTACTAAAATATTGTAATCGTGTTGGATTATTTGTTCCATCTAAATAATTAAAAATCGTTAAATCTAGTACAATACGTTTTCTTACAATATTATTAAAGCTATTATTGCTAATGTGTGCTCTGTCGGTTGCCTTACGACAGGCGCAACTTAATAATATATCATTTTTATGGACTTTCTGTTCCTTTATTAGTACTAACATAAACGTAGTGAAAATAGTTCGATTTTTACTTATTTGAAATAATTATTTAACACTTTTTAAAAAGGTCATACTTTGTACTATTTAAGGGGGTTATTTTATGGAGGCAAGCGAACATGTTTCAGCAAAATAGGGTTAAAACTCAAACTCCAGCTACTTACATAGCCGATTTTAAGAGCGCACTTCATAAACATTTCATTACATGAATACCCACTTAAATCTGACACCAGCGGGTGGTGTTCCCTCATAATCCCATACTTTGGTCATCGTCAAGTGACTAAATGGAAGGAGAGTGACGTTGTCTGTCACAGATTGGAATTGCTGGACAATTTGTGTCTGAAGTGGATACGGGACACGTTTTGTCCCGGACACGCTGTGTCCGGTAATGCGGGAGACAATGCCCCTTAAGTCCTTAAGCTTTTGGGGGACATTTGGTGATTGAGAACCCTAGGTGTAATTAACACTTAAGTTTGGTAAATACGTTTTCAAATGTCAGATTTTAACACGAAAGCCTTAATTTAAATGATTATTTAGTATTCTATAAGCGTATTACAGTGTTTTCAAGATTTAAAATGCAATAAATACAATATCCAATAAATATGGTAATTCTACTCGCTGTAAAAAGTGACATTTAAAAAAAAACTTTATGATTTAAATTGTAATGAAAAGTCAGGGTACTTAGCATAAACAAACATCGAGATCAAATTTCATCATTGTATATGGAAAATCATTTCCAGCGAAGAAAATTAACGATTTTCCATACAAAGTGATGAATTCGATATCAATATTTGTTTATGCTAAGCACCCAGAATAGAGAGTATTAGAACGGTATCAATCATGCTTTAATTTCTGTATGTACAAAGATAGAACAGTTATACGTCTTATTACTACAATAAACTATGTAATAGTCCTGGCTTTTTTAAATGTTCAATGTATTCTTATGTGTTAGCATTTAAATAAATTATAGAAAATAGAAAAATATGTTGATTTCTATAGATGACAAATAAACTGTTAAAAGGAACGATCAATGGTAAAGTGAATTAAGGACACTGTTATTTGACACTCACTTAGGAAAACGGAATTGTGGTTAGTTAGCTCAAACAGTAAATAAACATAAAAAAGTTAAATTATGTGAATTGAAAAAGAAAACCGAGTCAATGCTTAGAAATCTCATTAACTCTTCATAACGTAAAACTGTTCTGCAAACTACCCTTGAACCCACCGTTCATCCCTTATCCTCTAAAATTCCCATAAACCCACCTGGCCACGTACGAGGGGCTTTACAATTGGACCTCTTTCGCATTTTGATTGGTAAAATGGCCCAGTGTCGTGTAAGGTTAAACTTTGTTACCCCATCTCTAGTTCCATCAGACCCTGGTATAATTTACCTCAGTGAACCCCTTATAAAATATGTATTACTAGGTTAAATAAAACGAATTTTTAAAGCGATAGCATTCCTGAAATGTGTTTGCCCTGGTAGAATATTAAAGGGCTTTGGGACTTTGGAGTTTCAACAAAAGAAAAATTCGATTGATGTAAAATTTGAATTTTTACAACAACTAATAATTTTTGTTGGCCTAAAGGCAAAAGGTTGTAAAGTTGTGAAAAAACCAAATGTATGCGTCATTGAAGGAACAAAAAAATCAATACTTTTTTATTTGAAAATAAAATTACCAAAAAGAATACTTGTGTAACCGAACCGTTTTCTGAAAATAACTTTTCCTTCCATAAAAATATTCGGGACGTTTTACACATTTTCTATATTATACTGATATCTACTTTCAAGGTAGGTAAAGAGAGGATGAAAATTTATCAAAATATTTGCTTATCGTTATCCAAAACAAACAGAAATATATTTTTTCCAGCTTTACCTATCAAAAGCCTCCGAGAAGCCTACAAAACGCTTAGTCATATTTTTGATCGATTAAACACACTCACTTTCTGTACCTTAGGAAACAATTCTTTAGACTTTTTGCGATACCAAACTATATCTACGTAGACAAATATTACGTATAATATTAATTGATTTACATAACTTGTTTATCAAAATATCATATAAGTGATTAAAATACCGAGTGCTACAAACATTGAGTAAATTTAAATAAGAACTTATCAAAGGAATCAAATTGGCAGTACACAACGGAGTTCTGGTACCAATCCTTATGTATAGTAGTGAAGCGTGGTGTTGGAAAAAGAAGGATGAAAGTAGACTGAATGCTGTTGAAATGCGATCTATGTGTGGTGAGACTATGTATGATAGGTGTACAAATAATGTCTAAATTAGATCAGAGTGCAAGGCTTAGATAACCATTATCGACAAAATTAAGAAAGGGCTTTTACGATGGTTTGGCCATGTGGAGCGAATGAGTGATGAAAGAACGGCTAGAAGAAGTTTAAATGCAAGTGTGCCTGGATGAAGGAGTTAAGGAAGACCGAGAAAGACATGGCATGACCAAGTACGACAAGTACTTGAAAGTGGACACGTGAAAAGTCGGAATAATCGGTGTATGTGCATGAGAAGATGTATGAATGTAGAGGAAGCAAAGGAAGTATGTCAGGACAGAGTGGTATGGCGTTCTATCCTCTCTGCCTACCTCTACTCGGAAATGGCGTGATGGTTAGTTAGTCAGTTATTAAAAAATATTTCAAATGCTTTTTAGTGATTAAATTCAAGAATATTATTGTTATTGTCTGGGTTAGCAATATGATGTAAATAAGCCACATAATAAGCCACATAGTAAGCAGAATATAAAAATTACGAATTAAAAATAACTTATCATTTTATTTGTAAAATACTTTTCTGCTGTCGCTTTAAATATAATAGTTATCTCTTAGTAGTAAACAACGGCGATACATTTTTAACTCTTGCAGAATTCTTGATGTATAAAGGTTTGGGCTGTTGGCACTGTATTTTCTTGTACTTTGTTCGAGTCGGTTTACCTCTTGATATAAATCTGAATTATCTGACCTATATATCTCGTATCAAAGGGACTTAAAGTTCGTGGAACGAGCGAAGATCGGTATTTTCAATTTAGGTCGAAATCAGACTAGCATTCAGAGTAAATTATTGTTTTACTTTATCTCAATAATTACTTGGGTACACTCTTTAAGTTTTGATCAGATCTACGATTTGATTTATCAACTGTTAATTTAAATTCTACGGGGAGCCAAACAATTGATTTGACGATAAACAATGATTAATAAACGGAGAGAATGTAATTTAATAATCACCATTCATTTATAATGAGTTTACCTTAACATAAGGATTTTGAAATTTTCTGCGTAAAAAAATCAGTTTTTTTTCCATTAGATAAATGCTTTGTTTCAAAAAGAAAAAAGCCGAATATGCATTATTATAGTTTAAGAAACAGGATAGCAATTATTGGCAACAAACTAAGTGATACCATCGATATCTTTCACACTAACGAAATACATATCAAACATTATCTTACAAAATACTTTCTCAAATAAATGTTTACATACTCTGAACCATAAGATAACATACATTACATTACATTACTTCTTACTGACATCTATATTATGTATGTAGCATTGCTTTGGTATTTGTACTTACATTTGTTTTGTATAAGCCCCATGAGCGTGAATAAATAAATAAACTAATCTTTAAGGTTTAAAAACATGAAAAAAGGAAGGATATTAAGACATAAATTATTTAATCGTTGATTCCAAACAAATTACGAAAACAAAAAAAACCTTTGAAATTTATTTTACTTTATTTTTCCCTCTTCGTATTTATTTCAAAAGGTATTATTTCACAATTCTGCGAAAAAAGCATTAATATTCTACTGAAGGCAATCCTTCATAATGTCTCAATCCAAATACATTGAAACGTACCTCGGACAAGGCATTCTATCGGTCAGAATATTTTACATTTTGGTATTCAGATTTATCATACTCTAATGTCTTCGACTTCCGCTTTATCCGAACCAATTCATAAATCACAGTCAGTAGAAAGAGAGGCGGTAGTTAAGGAAAAATGTTGGATTATATGGAACACTGATATGGAAATATCCTACAACGGCGGGAATAACAACATAACTCCAAATATACACATATTAAAATAGTTATATGGTTTGTGTCCTTACATACTATAAAAAGCCCTAATCTCTAATGGACTGTCTATACGAGAAAACATTTATAATGTGTATGTAGGTAATAGGTTTAAACAATGAATTATCAGTAGAAAATTTTAGGGAAACACGTGAAACTAAAGATACAAGCTTCTGTCTTCGAACGAGAAGGGGTGTTACCATACAATTTATTTTTAAATATACGCTTCCTAGGGTTAATTCCATAACACCATTTTTTATCAAATTCCACCGTCTAAAGACTCTTATCACTTAGTCCAATACGTGAAACGTGTGACGTAGATGTCTAGTGATGACGTAGTGGGTAACTAGACACCTAGACACGGTACTATTTTTCAAGTATGGAATGTCACTTCTCTGAAATTTTTGTTCGAAGGTTTCTTCTTTTCATTTTCTAAAATTCAAAAGATAAACTCTTGATGTGATAACTTTTCGTGGTCTATATGTCTATAAGTTGAAGAACAATAATTATTTATAATTACGCCCACAAATTACCTCATATAAACTCAGCATTGATTTAATTTGATTAGAAATAGCAATTTGAAAACCTCACGCTGTAAAAATTAGTACTGGGTGAGGTGTCACAAAATTTTAAAAAAAAAGCAATCATAACAAGAATATGAAAATACAAATACCATAACAATAAAAAATATCAGATATACACAAAAGCTCGAGAATAATGATTTACGGCTTAAAATGCTTTCATGAAAATTAAAAGCTTTGAAAATATAAACATAAGTTTCTACTGCATATTTTTTTAACGTAGGCCATATATTACGTACGCCCCCCGAGAGCCTTAACCATGCTTGCCTATTTTACAAGGCATCAGGTTCTCGGCGTCCCGGTCGTCCACTGTTGACTATTCGTCGGCAGTTTGCGTCAGAGCTGCGGGACTAGGCCTTGACTTGGGAGGATGCGCGGGGAGCTGGCGGCCATAGTCCTGGAGACAGTTTGTGGATTCCATATGCTCCACATAGGGAGCGGATATGGTATAATTAATAAATGAATTTTTTTAACGTAATTTTTCTCTTAACATTTTTTTGAGAAGTACCTTTATTCCCGCCGGTGTGCGAAATATTTTAAGGAGCCATGTTTACAGGGTATTAGAAGGGTTGCCATATTGTTGAGAATTCTAAGGCGAAAAACGTTGTCATCTTACCTGTAGGAAAAGTTTTCTCTAAAAATTATAGCCATAATTCATACGCGGCGTTTCAGGAAAGAGAGTAATGAAATATGTGTATTACAGCCCGAGAAACTGGTAATTTGAATTTGGGCGGGAAAAAATATTTTCCAGTTTTTTTTGCTAAAAATATTTATCCGACATATTTTCGCTTGTTGCGTCACACTTACAGGTTTGTTTAGCAATTTCACGTTTAAAATACACGTATTTTTGCGTTTCCTTCAGGAAAAAAGCACATTCTGGAATACTTAAGGTACTAAATTACTTTGAATTTTTATTCATTTCAAAATTAAAGAAATATTTATTTGGATCTTTTTAAATTGAAACAAGTACCTTTTTAGTTTTTATAAAGTAAGTCTATTAGCATTTTTTTCGTCTCACTTGGTTTTATGACCAATAAAGAATCCTTACATATAATAAAGTGTAAGGTTCTTCAAATTCACTCAACTATACCAATTCCAAGCGTTTATTTTACTTTTGACAGCTCGATAATGTATCGATTAGGGATGTCCTAATGCGTTACCGAATCGATTTCTCATAAAAATCGACTTTAATCAATTTAACACATTTATATTTTTTTTGTTCAACATTTAGTAGTTTATAAACATACCAAGACGTTTAAAGCAGAGTTTATATTACGAAAGCGCTGTCGTAAAACGTTTTTTTTTAACAGTCTTTATTTAATTAAAAAATATTACAAAAAATACATAATTTCTTTACAAAAGAAACTTCAAATACAGTAAATAAATTCCTTAATTGGAGTTTGTCATCGGGTGCAGGAGCTACAGAAAACCCAAATAAGCATAGGACTATTTTTATTGTCGTAATGTAAATTGAAAAATTCTGTGTCGCGACAAACAAAGAAAAAAACAAATAGGCTTTAATTTCATATTCTATTTTTTTTCATGGAAAAAATCAACTTGAATAATCCTCGTTGCATATGTAGGCTCAATAAACATCGATATCGATAAATATCGGAGCTAAAGAACATGTGCTTCACTATCGCAAAGAAAAAAAACATGAAGTATTGCATTTTTTGGTCTATGGTTGCCTGTCAATAATTACGGAACTTTATAGGCGCCCATGTGTCAAAAGTAAATTAAACGCTTGGAAAAGATATAGCAATAACAAGCACAACCCAAACCATTTTCTTAAAATAAAAACAAAAGAATCCATCTGATTAGTAATTATTTAAGCATTTTATTTTATGGCAATCCCAAACTTCAACGAAAATCTAAGAAAAGGGTGTTACGAATTAATCTAAGTATAAAAACATTCATCAAAATCAGTGTTGCTTTAAAATATTAAATTCACTACATACATTATCACTTATCTCGATATTTTTAAGTGCATGATATAAAAAAGGGATATTCTTAAACGAAACTCGGTAATTTAACCACTTTAATAGCTTTAACAGGCTATATTTTAGGCTGAGTCGGCGTAATTTGTTGGAAGCATTAAGATCAATCTTACCTGACATGAGGAAATGATGTATATGAGACTTCAATTTGTTACCCTCGTGTAACGCCTTAATTTATTCTACCCCTGGCTACTTAAGATGCATGGATATTGGAAATGTGGAGCTAAATGGCGCACCCATGCTTAAAAAACCAATTCATTAAGGGTTGAATAACAATTTAAATTAAAATAGGTTAAAATAGGTTAATCTTAAATCCTCACGTGGTGTGTATGGATTTTTTACGAACTTAATTATTTTAATGTCAAGTAAAACAAACCTTACGCGGCACCTACATAACTAGGGCCCAAAATAGCAGACTTCTACGTTTTGAGAATACGTGGCAAAGAATAATATTAGGTGTGCGGTGGTTTGAAACTGTAAAGTACACAGAGGTGGAAATAACGGACGCTGCAACCCTTAGTACATATCAACTGTCACCCGGCTAAGGCATTTCGGCTGGCTGGGCCATGTATTAAGTATGCTTCAGAGAGCCTTTACCATGCTTGCCTATTTTACAAGGCATCAGTTTCTCGGCGTCCTGGACGTCCTGGACGTCCATTGCTGACAATCCGTCGGCAGTTTGCGTCAGGGCTGCGAGACGTGGACCTGACTTGAGAGGACTCTAGAGAACTGGCGGCATATCGTTTGGCTTGAAGGCAGTTTGTGGAATCCATATGCTCCACATAGGGAGCGGATATGGAATGATAATGATGATGATGATAAAGATAATCATCATTCGGATTTTTTATAATGGCAAATGTCTGTCTTATACAGTTTATATATGTTTTAAGAAAGAACCTTTTGTCTAAGCCAACTGACAATAATATTAAATAATAAGATGTTTGCTTTCTTGGCCCTACATGTTAACTTTTCTACATTATTGTTACTTAAAGCTTGTTTGTCTGTAACATAAATAAAACATCCTAATAGCTATTTCCTTCAGATTAAAATTAGCGTGCCTTATAATGCAACGTTAACGTTGTACCAGAATAAACAATGAAACCTCCAGCACCCCACCACTTCATAAAAATTCCAACACTTGTATAAGATAATATGATATTAATCAAAGACCACTCTTTGAGCATTTTTACTATTCTCGCTATTTTAATATGCAAATTTTTAAGAATGTAGTGTTTATAGAGCGGAAGTAAGCACGCGACCATATTTGCATACTGGCCTCATTGAGTGGAAAATTGTAGTACTTTTTTCACATTTTTAATTATAGCAATGTTCTGTTTCTGGGCAATTTAATTAGGACCAAGTCCTCATTTTCCATTGTGTTTAAAAATTTCTTTCGTGAACTGTAAGTAGTTATGATATTTTTATAAAACTAAAAATATTCCGAACGAACGTAAACGTTGAGGTGTTTTTTTGGCTGGTATTGATCATTTCAACCTACTTTATTTATTTATTTATATTTTAATTTTGTGCACACAGTGCTATGTTTGGTACAATAAACTAAGAATTTTCAATTTAAGGTAATATATACAACATAACACCAATTACGTGGCGACATAATGTGCAAGACCAATTTCTGAAGACATGAAGTGAGCAAACAAAAGTATACAAAGTGGTTAAGCTATGTCATGTGTATGTTGTGTTGTGGTATGTGTGTGAAGTGTGGTGTACGTGTTGGGAAATCTGAATATTTTAACGCAGGAGACGATAATTTTATGAAATAGTTAGGAATATATAACCGTCAAATTATACATTTCATGTAAATAAACGTAGGTATTTATAACATAATAGTAAAATAAGAATAAAACACACAAATATTCCAAGTCCTCAATGTTAAAATGTATTTTTGTATTAATATACTGTTCCCTCACATTATTTCATATTAACATGGAATATATTATTATTTTAATTAGTACTTAAACTCAATTAACATTATACTGAATTATTACTATTTGTACCATATCATTTCAAATACGAAAATGGTTTTTGTTTAGACGATTATTCAAAATATCCGTGTTACCCTGATTTTTATATGTATAAAAATACTGACTTATTTTTTTGACGTAAATTCTGAATTTAAAAAAAAAAAAAAACTGAGTTCACTTCGAAATCGCAAGACGAAAGTAGCAAATATATTAAACTAACAAGCCCCCTTGAATTTTCTATTACCATTTTGAAAGTACCAGAGCTTAACAAATCTTTCAGTCAATTAAACTTTCTTACCACTTTCATCCCCTTTTCCACTTTAAACTAACCCCTGTGCCTTGAATTTGTAACTGCATCCCGAGAATATAATTTCAACCCTTTATTAAATGATTTCAACGCATTTTATAAAGCTCTTGGATATAAACTCTAGGAAACTTTTAGAACTAACTCAACTTTTAGTGAATTTAAGCGCGTATATGAATATTAAATTATCAAATATGTATGAGATTTTGTAAATTT
>JAGVSP010005091.1:0-12379 GCA_022494985.1 Micrasema minimum
TCTAGTGCCTAGAATATCTCCGTTTGCAACTTAATTCGTTTTCTTTTCAGTAAATGCCGATCATAAGAGTATTCATTTTATTTCATTATACCATATCCGCTACCCATGTGGAGCATAATGGAATCCACAAACTGCCTCCAGCCAAGCGATCGCCGCCAGCTCCCCGCGCATCCTCCCAAGTCAAGTCCACGTCCCGCAGCTCTGACGCAAACTGCCGACGAATTGTCAACAGTGGACGACCGGGACGCCGAAAACCTTTTTTTAAAGATAAATTATTATACTCATTATTTTTTCATAAGTTTTTAAAGAAAACAACAGTTTCTTATAAATCTAATCTAAAAGACTCGTTTCATTGATTTTTGGTCAAAAGTTTTAATGTTGCATTAAATGCATTATTAATGCAATAAATTACAGTGATAGATATTAAAAACGTTATCACGTAATTCGTAATTAATATAGAGTCTTTGACATCTCTAAGGTTATCACATAACACCCCACAAAATATGATTTTTATTCGCCGTTTTTATTTGATTAACCTATTGTTACTATGCACCCCTTTTTTGGAATTCGAATTTCTATTACATTAAACTTTAAAATGACATTACACGGTTTGAAAAAAACAATAAAATATTATATCAATGTCAAGAAAATTTTAAAAATGTATTATTTTAAAATACTGTAGGTATACACGAACATTGTAAATATTACAAGTTACAAGTAATACTACTATTCACTTACATTTATATCCACTTTGTAGAGTAAATGGGGTAAATGTAAGTTACCTTACTAATGACACACCAAATCAATACTTGGTATTTCGCAAACAGAACAGCACAACCCTCTCCATCGTTCAAGCAATCTTTGATACTTCGTCCATATAACTAACGTGTACACCGAGAATATATTACGGATCATTTTCCTTCGGCTCACGTTTGATACAATTTAGTTAAACATTGAACAGTTCCGAGGTTTTATTCATTTGATGTAGTATTACCAGTAGGATCATGACCATGACTTGATCTGTTGCACGATAGGAAATAACCCCTTTTTTAAAATTAATTAAAATCAAATTAAATCAAATTGTATGTTATAGTAATTTAAAAAATAGTAATAATAAAAATTGTAAAATTAGTCCCTCGCACGGGTTTACCCCAGTGAGAACAAATTTAGTATTTTTAATTTGTACTATTGCAAATATGTTTTAAATAAATAAATAAATAAAACAAAGAAAACAAGGGCATTAAAATGTATGAGGAGATGCCAGAAGAAATAAAAAATGAACAAAATTTAAAGTTATTTAGGGCTAAGTGTAAAAAATAATAAATGTGTAAGCAATATTAGTGTAGATAAGAATAGTTTAGGAAAAAAAAAAATTAGTGTAATGTTATAATATTAGTCTATGTAAAATTATAAAGTACTAAATAAATATAATAAATAAAAAAATAAAAAAAAACAGCATTACTTTTAAAGTAAAGCGAATCGTTTTTATTGGCTTAGTGACCTTACCAAAAAACTTTTCAAGTAAATAAATAATGAAATCCATGTTATTATCGATCTTCATCGTGGTTTAAAATTGCACAAATCTAAAATCGATTAGAATATTTAAACCTGTATGGTGGTGCGTACGGGAAGTTCCTATAAAAAAGCTCTCCAAATTGTAAGCTTTTTCCCATCTTGTAAAAAGGCATGGTTAAGGGCTCTCGGGAGGCATACTTAGTATATGGCCTAGCCAGCCGATACGCTTTCGCCGGATGACAGTAGATACCAGGGGTTGCTGTGTCCGTTGCCTCACCTCTGTGTTCCTTACAAAGTCAAATGCTTGTCTATTTTACAAGGCATCAGGTTCTCGGCGTCCTGGTCGTCCACTGTTGACAATCCGTCGGCAGTTTGCGTCAGAGCTGCGGGACGTGGACTTGACTTGGGAGGATGCACGGGAGCTGGCGGCCGATCGCTTGGCCTGGAGGCAGTTTGAGGATTCCATATGCTCCACATAGGGAGCGGATCTGGTGTGATATGATATGATATATAAAAAGGCATCTCAAAACCTGTAAATAACTTAACGAGACACTACTCTAAGAAAATTAATAAATTTTCATCACTTATCTCGACGTATGGAGATAGACAGAATGTCATAATCAGACAATTTTGGTTTTTATTATTTATGATAAGTATAATTTATTTGTTTATAATAATAATAGTCCTTATAGTAATAATTTCTACTTAAAATAGTAGAAATTTATTTGTTTTGTCAAAGGCTTTCATTAAATTAAGAGTCCACGTTCATTTTTATACTGGTTGCCTTATCGGAACAACGGTTGTTGATTTCATGACCTTTCACATAGCTGAACTCAATATTACGAAATAGTCTAATCATGTTTTTAAAATGACGTCAAAGAATTGGAATGATTGGAATATTATTCGCTTAACTACCGCTCAGATTTGGACTTGATTTGTGTTCAATATTTTTCAAAGTTTGATATGTAATCAATATTTAAAAAATGTTCTAATCTGCAATTTAAAGCTGTTGTTTAACCCGACTTTTTCACATGTCCACTTTCATGTACTTGTCGTACTTGGTCATGCCATGTCTTTTTCGGCTTTCCTCGGCTTCTACGTCCAGGCACACTTGCATTTAAACTTATTTTAGCCGTTCTTTCATCACTCATTCGCTCCACATGACCAAAGCATCGTAAAAGCCCTTTCTTAATTTTGTCGATAATGCTTATCTCAGCCTTGCACTCTGCTCTAATTTCTACATTTGTACACCTATCATACATAGTCTTACCACACATTCGCCTGAGAGGTCGCATTTCAACATCATTTAGTCTACTTTCATCCTTCTTGTTTCCAACACCACGATTCACTACCATATATCAGAACTCCGTTGTGTACTGCCAATTTTGCTTCTTTCTTTGAAAGTTGAACGTCCATAATTGATGTTAGTAAATCTGAATGTACCGATATCTTCTGCCATATTCCATACCTCGGAGCAATATTTGAACGGATTCAATTACTAGTCCTGTACGTATTGCAATAATGAAGTACTTGGCTGTTTCTTCCATATCCATGTAGATAGAAAGCAGCCTAGGTTAACCGATCTTTAGTACCCACACACCTCCCATACGATACATTCATTACCTTATAATAATAACGGAGTCTGATAACAAGACATGTTTCTCTGCTACTTTACTTGTGGTTGGTGTTAGAGATATCGGTATTGAGGTAGATGCCATGGGAACGCTCCCTCAACATCTATTATTTGTGGTACACTATAGTGCTATTACCAATTTATGTCTTCCATTTTTATCTCCTTTACTTACGCGAGCAGTTTTACTATCAGAGCCGATGCCCTTTTAGTGTTCTTGCAATTGATTATAAGTACTTGGTAGTCGGACGTGCAAGAGTACTGGAGAAAGCTTGTTATGTTTGAATGTTTAAGTATAGAAATGTTAAGTGTTCTGCGATCTTGGACCAACTGTATAGAAAACGACAATGTTGATAATAATTAAAATAAGTAAAAACTGCTATTTATACTTTTGTCTTGTACAACATGTTACCAGTCTGAAGATGCCCGTTACAGGGTGAAAGCGCTAACTCGTCAAAACAAATAAAAGTGGAAGTGTGCCAAGTATTTTTTATTTAACTTTAATTAGTTATATGTTTGAACAACATTTTGAATGAATACAAATACTTGTAGACAAATTACTGGATTATACCCATGCTGGGCTGATATCAGATATTATTGATATCTCAACAGAGACAGAGAAGCTCTGGAAACGAATGTGGGTTATCTAGGCAATTACGTCAAGTGGCCACTTAACCCAGCTAATGACAGGTCATAAGCCCTGTAAACGCCTAGATAACCCACATTCGTTTCCAGAGCTTCTCTGTCTCTGTTGAGATATCAATAATATCTAGTTATATGTTAATAATTTAATCGTGGAACTCCACCAAGTAATGTCAATAAAAAATATAAATCAAAATAAGTTATTGAATGTACATTATTGGGTGGCAGGCCTCTCAATTTATTATTACTGTTTTTTCTACATAATATGTTTAATCTGTACTCCTAATTTTATTCCAAAAAAATGAGTTTTTACTGTTAGTTCAGTTTTCGTACATAAAGCCTCGGGGTCTTGCTTCTTCGCATTGTGCAAAGTTAATTATTGTAGGGAACACTTTCAACTGTTCTCTCGGCTTTTCTTCCACTTCCGTCACCTGATTAAACATCCATCTCCATTAATAATCTCCGTCTGTTTCTCTTTCTTCGCTTTGTTCCTTTTGTTGGGTCGTCGATGTAGAAGATAACTGGGCGGGTTACGAATCGTCCGTCGCGAGGCGAGCGCCCGCGGCCAGGGCCCGCGACCAGCCACAGCCCCGCGTTGTGCGCCGTATATCAGCCGTTGTGGACCGTTCTGAGGACGCAGTGGGTGGCGGGCGTTATGGCATTGTGCTATACCAAACGGCACCTCGAAAAGATTACACACACTAAAAGTCCACGTACCCTTTCATACTTACATTTACAAGCACTTGGGCATTGCTTCACATCATTACTCTAATTCTATATGCACTCGTAAACACGTAGATACTATGCACCCTTATATTCTAAACTAACTAACTAACTAACCATCACGCCATTTCCCCGAAGGGGTAGGCAGAGAGGATAGAACGCCACACCACTCTGTCCTGGCACACTTCTCTTGCTTCCTCCACATTCATACATCTCCTCATGCACGCACGTCGATTATTCCGACTTCTTACATGCCCACTTTCAAGCACTTGTTTTACTTGATCATGCCATGTCTTTCTCGGCCTTCCTCGACTTCTACATCCAGGCACAGTCGCATCATATATTTTTTTAGCCGTTCTTTCATCATCCATTCGCTCTACATGACCGAACCAACGTAAAAGACTTTCTTAATTTTGTCGATAATGCTTATCTCAGCCTTGCATTCTGCTCTAATTTCAACATTAGTGCACCTATCATACATAGTTTTACCACACATTCGTCTGAGAGATCGCATTTCAACTGCATTCAATTTACTTTCATCCTTATTTTTCCAACTCCATGCTTCGCTTCCATACATAAGGGTTGGTACATAAGGGTTGGTACATATTCTATTGTTGTTTTTTTATTGTTTTTACGCCCATAGGGCTTTTACATGGACATTTTTAAATGATTACACAGTAGGTAGCTATTCATTTCCGCCAGAGATGGCATCCAGACACTGTTTCCTAAAATGCACTAGATTTGTATTGAAAATATAAATATTGTTAGTACACTTGTTAGCCAGTGCGTGCATTCTTCGTATCAGTGAGTTAGCACTGTAATTGGTCGATGATTGGCTACAGTAAAATAGTGCATTACTACGGCTAACTCGACCAGGCACTCGTATACTAATTAAATCAGTTAGTTGACAACAATCAAACATAGATTTTAATACTTTGAACAGAAAGAGCAAATCATTTAATATTCTTCTATCCCACGCACTCGATTTTTTTCTTATTAATTCTGCGTTGCTCTCTACAACAACTAAATACGCTACAGTCGTTGATGATTGCTCAAAATTCTAATAATAAAAAACATAATAAGAGTATCCATAACATTTCTGTTGTTATCTACTGTTTTGAAACTTGAGTTTGTAGGAAAATAGCTTAAAACTTTGTAGTACTTTTTTGTTTTAATTTTTAGTCCACCTATTCCATCGATCACTAAGCTAATGCAATGTCCAGACTATAAAATAAAACCTTCGGATTTCTCGGCGGTTTTTACAGAATCATTCAAAATAACTGACTTCGCTATGCTTTACCGCCATATTTCTAATTTGTCTATGCATAGAATCGAGCGGTTTTGGAATGCATATCATGGGCAAAGGCTTATGCTTGGATTAGATTTTAATGATTTTTCAACAAAAGCAGGCAGAGAGACATTTGAAACAAATGCGGGGATATTACATTTGTCGAGTCTGTGTGCGGACCATGCATCTAAAGATCTTCCTATCAAATTTCCGCTCTAAACACAAGTCACTTAGGTTAATTATTTACAAAATGAAGTATTCGCAAATACCAGAAGGTACTTAAGATTTTAAAAATATGTATGTGAAAAAAATGAACAGTAGCTGTATACTGTTAATACCAATCAAACTATACAATGGCAGATGAAATATATCGTAATCGCACTTTCTCGAATGGCATTTGGTCTTCACATCCTCTGGGTGTCTCGGTTACTCCCGAGTCAGGTATTTTATTCGCGATTACATCGTAAAAGGAAACCAGACAAAGGAAACACATTGCCTCTGCACTATTGTGACTGACGTAGAAATATAATGTTTGCCCAAACGGCCATTCATTGCGCAGAATCACTTAGATATCACTTGATAAACACGTTCAAATTGCATCGCCCATAATGCATGATAAATTAAGGAAGCGTAATGAGATATTAGGGATAATGATATTTTGTCTTTGTTTGACAATAAACGTAAGATGCAAGTCTAGATGTTTAATTCTGTGGTTTGATATAAATGAATAAATGCAGCATGTAACTGTTGATTTTGGATATTTCCTAGCGTTCTGAACTAACTTTAGAAAAATTGGTACCTGGTCGACAAGGTGCTGAAAGCCTCTTGTGGAGATTGACACCACGTCCTAAGGCTTGGACGTCGACTACTAGAGATTATTTATGTATTTATTTACAGGAAAACCAACAGTCAAATATAATCATTAACATAACATAAAAAGAAAACAGAGTAGACCAATTACAGGTTCTCACAGGTAGTAACAACAAAGATAAAAAAGAAAGAAAAATATTCTCATCGTAAGATTATTCTAGAAAAAAAAAAAAAAAAAAAATGCCAACTCAACAAGTGTGATTTCATTCGGATAGCAAACGCCGCACATCACCATGGTTATTCTTAAATAAATCTGTATTCGATGTTTTAGATAATTTATTGGAGGTATTGGAGGCTCGCCATATATAAGATTTTTTTCTGTAGTTAGTGTGTACCAGAGGGGTATAAAGAATAGGGTTGTTACGAAGGGTTTATCCGAAAACAAGCGCAAATGGAGACGTTTTCGAAAAAAACAGAAACCGCAATATATACGTATTATATACTCGTACAAAGGTATATCTAATAATGTTATAGACGAAGAGATGATGATGTGAAAAAATCACCAAAATATCTATATACCAGGTAATACATATTAGTTATGTGTAGGTACGACTATAAAATACTGTGTAGTTGCTGTTGATTTTGTATAATATCTTATACAATATTTCCTTTGTAATATTCAATTATTATGAATAAATTGTTACGTTTCTATTACAAAGGTAGACTGATTCTGTTAATTTATTTTCCTTTATCTTACCCAGCATCTCTCTTCTGAATAATACTTCTAATGTACGAGGCAATTTACTTGTATTTATTCTATTATGCCTATTCTATGACCTAGCAGCCGAGATCGATAAATTATCTGCAAGTATCTCGCATGAATGTATATTCGCCAATAACAATAGCAGAACCGCCCTAGTTATGTCAATCCTTCAACAGCCTCTGAGAATGCGATCTGTGTGGTTCAAGAATACATAAAAAACAGACTGGCGGAAAAGTCGGGGACACTTATGTATATTTTAAAAACGGAGATGATAAAATATCTCTTTATTTAAGCATTCGAAAGACCGGAAACATTGACCCGTAGCACCTTTTAAAATGATGTACACGTGTTATTTATATTTAAAAAACTGCATATTTTACTAGTATGCCAATGTATAAGCTTTTACAGTTCAACATTTTTAATGTAATACTACACTCTTGTGAAGTTAATTGATGCTATTAGGATTTCAGTTAACTTTTAAAGCACTCTTTACTACTTTTATTTGATAGCAAAACTACTAAACTTGTTAATAATCCTTTGAAAATAATATTTCATCCTAAAAGTTTGTGATTTTTCTAACCACCGTACTAGTATTTAAAATATTGAAATCCTTTAACCAATCAACTGATATAGCCAAACTTATAGCCGATTATCTGTCAATAAGATTAAACCATTACTATATAATTTTAAACACTGTAATTTACCACTTAAATACCTACGATAACAACATGTAATTAGGTTGTGCTGAACTTCTTAAAGTAAAATGTTTTCGCTTTGTTTTTAACTACTTTTAATTGATCTTGACAGGGATATGTCAGGATGACCAGAAGAAAACTAGTTCACGGGAGAGCGGTGGGTGTTGATTGCTCGTTTTAAATTATCTTTTTCCGATGAGCAAACTTTTCTAAAGGATAATTTGCATTTCAATCAATATTGGTGAAGACACGGATCTAAACAGATTTAAAAGAAATTGTGTTTTTTTTAATTGAATTAAAAATGTATCCTCCAATTTTTAAAATCGTACTCACCGATTTCAGCAATCCTTAGACATGTCGATACAACAATTAAATTTTCAAATAATAAAAAATAAAAATTACTTTAGTACAAAGTGTTTCATTTAAATAGTTTATAATGAACTGCAAAGTGAATGCTTCTTACATAAATTTCATAAAATCTTTTTAAAAATTTGTTACGTTTATTGATGAAAGTTTTTTTGTTATTTTTCTTTACCAGAAAAACCGTATTGTTAAGTCGTGGTGCTACTATTGTGTAAGCCATGAATATTACATGACGATAAATAATTCATTTAGCTCACCAAACCTTCCTTGTAGGGGCGCCAGCCAATGAATAATCGATCCTCGGTTGCAGCAAAAACATGATTAAATCCTTTACGGCTTTATATGGTTAGCTGAAGAAATCGACTGATGCCGAATTCATTACACGACTGCTTAGTGTCAAACAACACTATCTACAAAAACATAAATTCTCCAAGGATGTTACCGAAAACACGTAGTTTCTATATTTTTTTGTATGTCAAATTAATTGGTCGTTTAGCTCAGTGAATGGAGCACAAGACCGGGAATCAGAAGACCCCAGGTTGGAGATCCGGAGCGAACGATTATTTTTTCAAGTGATTTGATGATTGTACATTGTATATAAATAACTTTTGCTATCTTTCTCTTGATTTATTAAATGTAAATATAAAATGTCTAGCATTTTTGATAATCTCTTCATTCTCAGATGAATAATGTAATAATTAATATCTTTTAAACAATTTTAGGTCTGAATTCTTAGCAAATATCGTATTTTTCTATCTAAAATATCTGCTAGATTTTGCATTTAAGCTGAATTCTCGAGTTATGTATCAGATGTTATTTATTTTTCAAGTGATTAATGAATGCACATTGCCATTGCGATTTTTTATATCTTTCTCTTGATTTGTTAAATGAATTTAAAGGATTAGGGTATGATAGGTGTACAAATGTCGAAATTAGAGCAGAGTGCAAGGCTGAGATAAGCATTATCGACAAAATTAAGAAAGGGCTTTTACGATGGTTCGGTCATGTGGAGCGAATGGATGATGAAAGAACGGCTAAAAAATATATATGATGTGACTGTGCCTGGATGTAGAAATCGAGGAAGGCCGAGAAAGACATGGCATGATCAAGTAAAACATGTGCTTGAAAGTGGGCATGTAAGAAGTCGGAATAATCGACGTGCGTGCATGAGAAGATGTATGAATGTGGAGGAAGCAAGAGAAGTGTGCCAGGACAGAGTAGTGTGGCGTTCTATCCTCTCTGCCTACCCCTTCGGTGAAATGGCGTGATGGTTAGTTAGTCAAATAGGATTCAAAGAGTCAGCAAACCAAACGCATACTTACTAGTTTCCTTTCTAGTCCTTTTGCTAAAACTACTTACTGAAATTATTGAAAAAAAAACCTTAATACACTTTTTCTTTACTTTATACTTTGTGATTTATGTAGGATATTATTGTATTATGGTTAAGCCAAAACATGCCAGTCCCCCCGTGCCGATAATTTTCTTTAACAAAAGGGCCAATAAGATCACAGACGACCGCCATGGCGCCAGGTTGATGATCGGTACTTTTTTACACGTTCTCTTCAGCAGTCGGACATGGCGTATTGTCAACGTTTTTTAACCACACGTCATTGTGAGGTGTGAACGCAGCCACCGCCACTGTACTATACTTAGTATAGAGGTTGTATTTTTTTAAACCCATTATAAATTTGTAAATTCATGTCCAAATCGTGGTGTAACGGTAGCATCGAGTTGATAGATCTAGTAAAATTTTTGTGTTCCCCAGTTGCATAAAAAAATACCACTATTGCTTTTATTCCTCACTTTATCCGCACCCAATAGGGCATAAGCCACTGCATTGGTACACCAAGTGCAGTGACTCGCAGTCGCGCCTTCACGTGATGATGATGCACAATAAAACAATTGGGTTCTTTCCGAATTTTTATTTTTTATTTCAAAAAAATGATTGAAAAAATACAATATCAAGGGAATTTTTTTTTAAATTTTTACGATGTCATATGAATTTTTTAGCGCGGTTTGAAATAGCGCTTTTTCAAATCGCTCGCAAAATCCTCCATTTAGCGCGCATGCGGTGTGACGCCACATCAATATTTGCGCTGACTACGGGATGAATTTCACGCCTTCCACGGTAGACGGATATGACGTCATTAGCCAATAACGGGCGTTAAAAGTCACTCGTAATTTCGTGTTTTTAAAACATAAATTTATAAATGAAAACAAAATTTTTGATCATTGTGTTTTATATCGTTGGAATTGTAAAAATATACTTTAAATATTTATAGCGTTTTCAAGGATATTCATGCTATCTGGAAGAACCTTATTCAATAAAATTAAACACCCTTTATAGTACAGAGCCAACTCTCAGAGCTGGTCAGGCCGGTAGTGACCACTTTGAAGAAGCCGACATTAGCTGTCACGTAGGGGAATACAAACAGAGGAGAAACATGGACACTGAAGAAACAGGTGTTTTTCTCAATAGACTGTCCACCTGGGCGGTGGCGGTGAAGGCTGAACTTGTTTAACGCCTTTATGGAGTAATTTTGTAATGTGGGAGTTTTTTGTACGAGAATGTGTAGCTGTTGTAAAAAACGCCGCATTTGCCACTATATTACGAGTATCGCCTGTCTTTTAATTTTTTAAAAATTTCTAGTCTAATTTTTTTTTGAGTTTTGTCATCAATAAAATAATATAGGCAACTAACTTACTAACCACCACGCCATTTCCACGAAGGGGTTGATAGAGAAGATCGAACGCCACACCACTCTGTCCTGGAACATATCATTTTCCGAATTTAATTTGTTACCTGACATGTTTAAGATCCCTGTATATAACTATCGAAACGGACCTCTGATTTGAAAAAATATTATTTTAATATAAGTATTTTGAATGATACCTTTTCTACTTGCGTCGATATAATATATGGTTTTGCTGTTACTGTTATAATTCACTTTATTGTTTCTTTAGGTTTTATGTTTTCATTGGATTGGTTCTGTTTTTTGTATATATTGTGTTTATTTTGTGATCTAAGTGATGTCAGTGCGTATTAGAATAAAATAATAAAAAAAAAATGAATGTGTTTTTTATTTGTCCCTAATGAGTTTATTGTAACTCCTAGGGAGCATTAGATTGAAAAAGAAAAAGAATTCCTTATTTTTCTTTTTCCTATGTAATGTTATTTTTTTATATTTTTTTTTTTAAAAAACCACATATTATTGTTCTTTGGTACTATTTTCGAATTAATCGCACATTAGCCCGATATTTAGCACTTAGGCATCCAAGTTCCTTTTATTTATAACATATTGATTCTGGATATACATAATTTTTGCTTGCCTTCCTCGCCGGGAAACCCTTTGACTAGGAAAGCTTTTTACTATCGACATATTTTTTACTCGCTTTAAAAATGATAATTATATCTTAGTTTTCTTATTGTTTTCAAGACTTGGGACGTTTAATATTTTTGACAATTTGGGAAACATCCCCAAAAACCTCGAATGTTGTAAATGTTTCGACTAACTCAACTAGTTTTTAATTATTTTCGCATCATTTTTAAGATCCAGTGGTGTGAATCAAGCACCACATCCTTACTAATTTAGCCCGACGATAAATTGTGTCATGTATTGCGTTCTCTATCTGCCCTAAGTAGTGCCCATCTCGTGATCCATCCCGCTCTATCGCGTGTGAATCTTCCCTATTTTATCTTCTTACCGGCGATAAATAACTACCTATCCTGACGATACTCGGGCCCTAACAGAATCTCGTGTATTTATATCGATATCCGTAATAACTATTTTGTATAGGTACTTATACTTACGGTCTGTAATGAAAATAACCTATAACGTCCATATTACGTCTGTTAAAAAAAATTTAAGCTTAAGGTCGCAGTAGCGAATGTGTCTCACTTAAGATTTGTGTCTCAATTATTGTGACTTTTGGCCAAATTGTTTCTGCTT
>JAGVSP010005092.1:0-12502 GCA_022494985.1 Micrasema minimum
AGAAAAAATAAATAAAAACAAGCGTTTTTTTTTTAAAGGGGTATTCTAAAAAGGGGCATTAGAAAGGTAAATTAATTTATTTGGCTAGCGTCACACTGAATGAAAATCCTGTCGCCGATCTTCCGTAGCGGAACATTACATCTATAATAATAACCTTCCTTCCGCGTATGTGCAATAAAATTTATCAGCCCTATGCTGCGTAAAATTAACGATGGAATTTCATATGATGCAATTTTTTTATTTTATGACTTTTCTTTTACTTTTGAGTAAAATTAAAAACTAAATTTAATGTATTTTACTTTTATACATGAACTGCACGAGAACAAAATGCATAGATTAATGTCATTGTGATTATACCTACTTAGTTTACAACCAAATATTACTCCATGCTGTCACTTATTTATAACTATTTACATAAATTTTTATTTCGTATTTCTATTTTCTAGCAGTATAACATTTTTTATTGCTTTTTTCAGAGCACAGCAAATTATTTCACATTGCGATGCTGGAAATATGGTAGTAATAATGCCGCAGACGAATATGCCGGAATCTGTGGTGGAAGAAATATTTTTGGCTGTGACAATCGAAGCAACAAAACCTGGAGCTGTTTCTACATCTTCAACCCTTATTGTGTTTCCATCGTAAACATTAAATATGACTTGAGATAACTAGATATCGTTGCCTGAGTGCTTAAGTTCTCTATCGACCATTTTTAGTGAAATTGAGTTTTAAATGCAGTATTGTTAAGGATTAAATTCCGCGTCGAATGATGCGTCAATTTTATGAAAAAAACTTTATTGCATATAAATAAAATACATCCGAAAATATTATACGCTAATGACACTTATTCTAAATTCAGTACTTAAGTTATCTATCTCCCGAGCTCTTGTCCAATATACAGGTTGCGTTTATCCAAATACAAGCTAATCGAGGAGAAACTACATTATTATTTTTGTGTTCATTATAACTCTGTAGATTCCTTAGTCAATAAATAAAAAAATTGTTTACGTAATACACAATACATGTAAGGTTCTAAAATTTTTATTTCAAAGAAAATAAAGTAACATCATGGCATGAAAATGTAAAGTCGAGATTTTTTTTTCTCGAGAAATCTGCTTATTTTGAAATAAATAATACCACCAAAATTAGGCATGAACCAGGTCATTGTATGGGCCTGTTTCCCATATTGAAAATTTATTGTTAAGTTATGGTAACATTACAGCAACCTGTATATGGCTCAATATGGCTCTTAAAGAAAACTAGCACTAAACACGCGCGGTGGCAACTTACTCAATCTCCACTTACTACTACTCTATCTCCATTGTCATAATTTTCACGGTGCATCTTTTCTCTATCTCCATTTATAAAGTTGAAAACAGCGCGTATTAAATGTGTTTTTTTCAAAATATTTTTTAATTCATCGGTTCAATTATGACTCTATTGAAGACCTTGAAACATAAAAAATATATGTAAATATATTTTAAGGAAGATATTCAATAAAAACCTTCTCCTGTAAAATGTTGTTACTGGTCGATAGAGAACTTAAGCACTCAGGCAACGATATACTAAACAATTTGTATAGCTAAGATGAATTTGTAACGTAGCTCTGAAAATTTCTAAAGGAATAATACCAACAAAAATAATGAAACTCTCGTTTAAATTCATTTTAACTGTCAATAATTTTTTATTTTTCTTGGGGAATTACTATGAATTTATTCAAGTGCCATTTCTATGTATACCTACATATTTTACCGTCGTATTTGTATTAGATAAGTGAGTATTTTCATTGGGCCACCAACAAAAAAAAAAAGAATACGGTATTTTTCAGCGAGGAATAAAATACTGTGTACAATTCTGTTTTTGTATCTATTAATTTACCAAAGCCAAATGATTTCCAGTCCAAGGAGCGCGTGCATTGAATTCCTCCATTCATTCAAGAGACCCCTTATTCCATTGAAGTTGTTCCCGGTCTTAAAAAGAAAATGTTTTCGCCATTAAAAATACAAAATACAAGGACTCCGAGTTGTTGAGGTGTGCACAAGATGTCGGGATGGTAGCACAGTCCATTAGTTGGCGGGTCTTTCAAATTCGTATCTGTCGGAGCAAGCTTGGGAATAAGACACTATCTGCAGGGTGCTTTTATCGCTTATTTTGTGCACTTGATAATCCGCGTGCTGTGGAAAATGTCTACATACAATTTACTATTTTGTATAAGGTTTATTGTGGGGCGCCGAGACAGAAATCCTCTGACAAATTGATGTGAGGTAAAGATCTTCAAATATGTATTAATTTTCTGATGAAATTATATTTTAAATTTTATGAAAGATGTTTTTGAACTCTACATTTATATTGATACTCTATCGATATGTCATGAAATGTATTATGTTTTCAGGATTTTTTCAGGAGACATGCTGAAATATGTAAAATATGTATAAGCCCTTTTCAGCTATAATTTTAAAGTGTAGGTAGGTATGTAATATTTGACATTCGGAGTTTGATCCAAAACATAAAAATTATTTTCATATTTAACTTTTCTGATATGAACTAACGCGTTTTTCAGGAGTTGTTAAAAACATATACATTACTTCCTGAAAAGTTATTAAAAATAACATACGATAGGTAGCATAGTCGCCTTCAATGTTTTTGAGTAGGTAAACCTTTTTAAAAATTCTACATTTTTATTTCTATCTTAACAGTATGAAGAAAGAAAACACCACAGAAGATTTATTATGGATTATACCCACTTTTCGGTAATCCGTGATTCTGGATCGTTTTTATGTAAAAAACATTGTTTTTACAAACTTAAACTTTATGTTTTTGAAAAATGAGTGGAAACCGATTTGTTGAAATTCACTCGAAACTATTGTACATTGCTCCTACTTAGGTATAGCATATATTTGGAGTCTACATACTGTTCAACCTATCACCAATCTCCATGTTCCTGTGTCTCACCTAGAGTTAGATAATAAAATCTTCATATTGTTAAATGATTCAAAAAAATCTAATTGGTAAACAATTTTAATGATGTATAAGATGATAAACTATGAGAACTATAAGGAAAACATAGATTATAATGGTAAAGAAGAGTCGTAAAAAGACCAAAACTTCATAAACATGTTTACCTTTTTTGTTCATTTTAAATGGCAAAAGTAATCAAGTTCAGAGCTTTATACGAACTATACGATCGAGTTAATGCGAAAACACCATATTAATTATTCATTAGACGAATTGAATAAATGTTTCGGTAGGTAAATATATATTTCATTGAATTAATATTATCTCTCGCTTTTTGTGTATTTTTCTACTTTTATGGCCTTCTAAATAGACCGGAAGATTTGTTTTTATTTTTTTATTTCATCTATAATGACTCCTGTAAATTATTTGAGTTCGCTAAATATTCTCGAATGAAAAAAGAATTCGGGGACATGAAAATACGGTTTCTTCCTCTTGTCCCATAATTTGATTATATTTTAAGGGTCTTTTGTCTTTCGGTGTGATTCATGGCCCTATAGCGCTCCCAACAAAAGGAGAAAAAAAACATTTTTCCTAAATACATTTTCCACACAATTGCGATGTTGTCTCATAAAAGTCAGATAAAAAGGGGGGACCACCCGCTTGGCTTTCGATTCGAACAGGAAAGTTAGGGAAATGCTTGAGATTGTAAATTTTGGGAAATCCCTGAAACATTGAAGATACGAACAAGTCGGAAATTCACAAGATCCCTTGTGTTTTGTTCTTTCATACATAATGCAAGTAAAACAAGCGTAGTTTTAACCATTTTCTATTCAAATTCAACACAAAAATTAAAAAGGCATCACATATTTTTCATAATAATTGGCTCACAGATTCCGAGGCACAAAACATTCTCTCTTATAAAAATGACAATTAAAAAAATAAAAATAATAAAAATGACGTAGATTAATGTTATAGTTATTGTCCTTTAAAGTAAGAAATGATTCTACCTTTACACTATGTATCCAACTTTTGGGTTAATTTTTTAAAAGATGAAAAATTTGGAAAATTCTGACAATGCCAGATTTATTGTCAGTTAAAAAAGAATTAATTAAACTGGGGGCAATAAAATGTGCATGTCTCTGACAAGTCCGTGATTTACAATATGGAATTTCTAGCACTCGGATTCTTCTTTGACTAGACCTATTTGAGCTTCTAGCAAAAAAGTTTTGGTGCCTAAATACATAATTTAAACATTGCAATAAATAATGTTCGTCTTATATCCATTAGATTTGCTTCCTGAAACAATTGGAGGGAGGGGAAGGTTCTCTCTTTATGGAGCATTATTTTGATAATTAATTTTTGAGTTGTTTCCAAAATTTTTATATGATTACTATAACGCTCCCCCCCATCCAATTATATCCATAGGAAAGAGATGACTGAACCAGTGCAAAATATACCATTTTAATAATATTGAGCGGAACGTATACACTCAGGCGCTTAATCATATATGTTATGTATCTTAATTTATTGACAATTATTTCTATATGATAGTAAGGTCCATTTGAGTTGAGAGTCTATAGTTATACCTAAGTACTTTATGCAATATTCAGAATTCATTCTATCACAGGTATTACACACATCTAAAATTACAATATTTATTATGAAACATAATATTAAGATTGGACGGAGGAGCTGATGATTTTGAATTGTAAAAGGGGATAAAGAGTGTTTTATTACAATTTAGTGAAAGGAGATTACGATCTAGCCACCTCATTTATTACAGTTATACATTTATTAGCCTTATTGGTCGTGAGTTCCAAGATTTACTTTGAACAACTACTGCTGTGTCATCTGCATAAGAAAATAATTTACCAGGAATTTCTATGTTACACAGATCATTAATATAAATTAGAAACAGCAAAGGGCCAAGAACAGTTCCTTGTGGGACTCCATGAATTACAGTTTTATAATGACTTCTATTTATTCCAAATTTAGTACATTTGTTTCTATTTGTCAAGTAGCTTTCCAAAAACAGTAAACATTCCACGTTTTTTTAGGCCAATTCTACTTAATTTTTTCTAGTAATAAATTGTGATTTACAGTATCAAATGCTTTTTTAAGATCTAGAAAAATAGTTAGGGTTTTTTTGCATTGGCATCTAAACTATTATAGATTTGATGGTGAGATTGAAAATTGCATCTTCTGTGCTACAGTTAGGTCTAAAACCAAACTGGTATTTTTGACAGAAGGAAATTCATTTCTAAAAAATCCATTACTCGTTTTTTTATACACTTCCAAGTATTTTAGCTAGTTGTGAGATTAAGGCAATAGGAACTATAATTATCAGCTTTTATATTAAGGAGCCTGATTTATGAATTGGAACAATATTTGAAATTTTAAATTTGAATCTGGAAATATTCCCTTTGTAATACAGTTATTAAAAAATATAAGTTAATGGTGTTATTTACAAATATTATTATTGATTAATGGTAACGCTAACTTAGTTCGTCTGGGCCATTAGAAGTATTAATGTTAAGGTCATCTATATAATTAGCAATTTCTGTTTCCATAATAGGTTCAAATCGGGTTAGTTCAGGTATTGTATTTTTGATTATTGTCTGTATAAATATGAGATAGGTATTATTTAAATTATTTTTTAGCGAAATTACTTACTAACAGTGATGAAGCAATGTCAGTAAAAAAATCAATAAATTTATTAGCAATTTCCCCCCGCCATCCGTTATACATTTATGTTATCCTCAGTTTATTATTTTATCAGGATTTACATCATGAAACTGCTTTCTATTTGAAATTTCATTAATTACATTCCATATTTTTTTTGGATCTGAATTTGAATTTAGCAATATTTTGAGTAGTAATCTTTCTTACATTTTTTTAATTAGGATATTAGACAATTCGATATATTGTATAGTCCTTACGTCTATATACGTTAATAGTAAATTAATTAGAATAAACAAAATTTTTCATAGTTTTTTAAAATTTTATGGAGTTTATTTCTATGCTGTAATAGATATTATTAGTCCCCGTGTTATCCAAGGTTTAATCTTTTTTATGTTTCCTATTTAGGAAGTGAGATTTGCTGACTACTATTTACAATATGTTTAATAATAGTATCATAAAAAAAATTTAGAAGATCGATTGGGTCCTCATCGGAAAAAACTTGTTCCATGTTTCAGATTGTAGTAAATTAACTCAGAATTTGATGGACAATTTTTATCTTACATTTGTATATAATTTTTGGATGGTTATATTATGATTGTTTTTAATTGTACTGTGAGAGTAGAAGGTAGGGTAAGATCTGTTAAATCAATTTTAATGTAGCAGGTTTTCGGAGTAAAGCTTTAGGATACTTTCAAGAATATATGGTCAAGGCAAGAATTTGAGAGGACATTTGGTCTTGTAGAAGTGTTTATAAGAGATAAGTAGCCCTTGACTTAAAGTATGATTCAAGTAGTCAATAGTTGTTTGATTAAGAATGGAATATAAAATGTTTTATATTGATATCACCTGATATAAAAGAAAAAATCATAATTTTCTCGCCATTTAATTTTATCTAATTAACCCCTTTAATTCTGTAATAAATGAATTTATATCCAGAGAAGGGGATCTGTAAATGGCTAGAATACGATTTTTAAGTTAAGAAAAACAAACTGAATACGATTTTAAGTTTAAGGAAAAACATAAATGAAATTATTTGAATAATTGGTTTTAAGGTAAATTAATAGTAACATTATTTATTGTACTAGTTTGTAAAATATGATATAACCGTCATGAGACGTAGTTTTTGGAAGGTGGCTGAGAAAAATGAATAACCCGGGATGTGAAAGGAATAGCATTCTCTTACTGGGTTTCTGTAAGGATTATTATATCTTGTTCAATTGCAATAGAGTTTAGAAGTATGCAAAATTCATCAAAATTTTTCTTAATACCTCTAATATTAAAAATTAATTAAAATAAATTTGTAATGGGTAAAGCAGAATTTAAGTCTTCGACATTTCGCATATTATTCAGTTATTTTGATAATTCATAAATGATGTTGATTTTAAAATTATAGAAAAGGTATTATGAATCTCGAGCTTCAATGAAGGGGAATATCCTTAAGCTTCCTTTACTATTATCACTTGAGAGTCTTGGTCTTTACTTAATAGTATAATCCCATTTTTTGTCCAATTATGTATTTTGTATCCCAGAGACCTTTGTTGCCCTCACCCCCCCCAGCCCAAAGTAGGTTCTTTGTTGTAGGAAGTGAGTTTTTCATTAATATATATATTTTCATTAGAGTCAGAGATATTAATTTTCTTTAGGAGTTATATTTCATTTTGGATTTTTATTTTTTATTACTCTTTCTTTCGCCTCTTTTGTAGCAAATTTAACAGTTATGGTTTTTTTGAAGGATTCATATAACAGTTTGTAATACGGTTTTACCAAATCGCCACATTCTAATTTTCTAGTAGGAAGGGTTGACAGCCATGTCCAGGAGTATCATTTTTTTTTTAAGGTTAATCCTTGAATTTCAAAGAGGTATCTAAATAATTTTGCTCAAACTCGGTTTATCAATAATTTGAGATTTCTCTGACTTCTTTTTGTGTCTCCTTAAGTTTAATTTCCGTTTTTATTTCCTTTCTTGTTCGTAATCCATCAATTTTTCTTAGAAAAAAATTCAATCGATTTATTAATTTCGGTCATTATCAGATTTTGAATGACCTTCTTTATTTGCGGAACTGATTCTTTTCAACAACTGTCTTCGTTGTTTACTTGTTTAAGATTTTCGTGAATGTCTGTCTTGAGGCTCACTGAAAACTTTTTTATCTATGAATTCCATGAGCTTCTGTTCCGTCGATAGTCTAGTTGCCATTATTATTATTATTTTTTTTTTTTTTGAAAGACCGAAGAAACTTAATTATCTGCCTGCCGTATTTACAACGTCATCTGTCAAACTGACAGCACAATGAATGTACCCACAACTCGTAGCTAGTGACAATAATGTTTCAACAGCAACTCCTTCAATATTTTATAATAATGGAACGATCTGCGCACTACGAACACTCACACAGGTCACACACTCCGCCTGAAATTACGACAACTCAAAACCCCGGTCTCGAATGCAAAACCAAACAGTAAACAACAAAAACTTTTTAGGCAAAACAAATAGGCAAGTGCACGTATGCTAAGGTATTGTTAGATTGCTTGAACACTTCAGATTTTTTGTAATATTACCTATGTTTGGGGTATAGTAAAGGCAAAGGTGAAGGTGTATTTAAGAATGTGCTTCTGCGTTATGCATTGTCCTGACGAAGAGACAATATTAAGAATAAAATAAGAAATTTTCACTGTCCTTTACAAAACAAAATGTTTTTTTTACTTGTCTTAGTTACAATTTTCCCTCCCTTATTGATTTAATTAGTCATAAGTTATAAAATGTATAGAAATTATTTTATTACCTTGTTAAGGAATTGACCGGAAAAGTTTTTTTTCCCCATTTACTTCGTGAATTACAACAAAGACTTATGGTGTAGCGCGAAAAAAATTGAAAACAGTTCTTAAAAATTGATTAAATAAGTAAAACAAAATGTCGGCATTAGGAAAACTTTTTATTTAGTCTGAATAAATTTGTCTCACGACCTGTTGGCTTCTCTAGCCGTTTGTTGTTGAAGAATGTTGCCATAAAGGCCCCAAAAGTTTTTCCCGGGAAAGTTAATGTGTGACTTTTCCTTCTCTCGGAATAAGCGTTTACTGCTGGTGTTAAGTATAGCTACCTCCACCCAACACATACGTTACATAGACAAAAAACTTGATTTATGTAACTCCCACGAGCGAAGAAGCGTTATTATAATAGCAAAGAAATGTACACGACACTTAGCATTTTTTATTATGAAAAGATTTTACCGTTTTGAGATGTTTTTATATTGTGGATTCTACTAGATACCTAACTACATGAATGTTAAAAAGCAATCGAACGATTCGTTCAACTAAAAATTTGTTTTTTTAAAATTTTCACTATCGATTATTCACATCACTAGCTGGAGCTAATCAGTTAAACCAAGATTATTAGGAGAGGTAATTTTGGAAATCCTATCCGTCTGAATAAGAATTCTTATTAATAAAAGCGATCCTTGCCGCCCTGGGGAGCGTTTTCCGAGAAAGCCAGCTTTTCCAAAAAATCCTCCTTCCCTTTAATCATCTGATTAATATTTTGCTTTAAAATGTAGCCATATTATTTCTCAATTCATTATCAAAATGAAATTAAACAGAAAGGCGGCATAATTAATTAATAAATACATAAAACTTTCTTTCTTCAAGGTAGGGCCTCGCGTACTATCGGTAAAACATCAAAAGATAACGGCAAATTCATGTTAAATCACTCGCAAAAATCTGAAAAATCTCTTTTAAGTCGCAAAATATGGCCGCCAGATCGGACACGTGGTATGAATAAGGAGGAAAATTATTTTCATTTGTAATAAATATTTGAAGATAAATCTAAACACTAAACTAACCTTACTTATTCTCTACGAAAACGAGTTAAAAAAACTTTGAAATGAAATATAATTTACATTTAAAAGAGGTTATTACATTATAGAGAAGTTACCTAGTAAAGTGCGAGGTACAAAAATAAGGGATATTGATTATTTATCGTAAGGAGTTGAACCTAGAAGAATAACTACAACTGACGATGATTTTGACAGAACATAATATTAACGATCGTTAATTAGGACTAATTTTAACATTAAAAATACATTTGTGCAAATGCTGTTCAGCTCTATCAAAAAAAAAGTAGAAAAGTTAAAGACAATATTTCTCATTTTTTCTGAATAAAAAGTATCATTTAGTTCTTCTCTTATATCGAACTGTGCGTTCAGTGATCCGGAATGCTCCGATATGTCTGATTGATTAGATTTGAATGTGAAGATATAAACGGGCCCTGGTATTATGTAACATTATACGGAATCTCGGGATATTTCTCAAAATGAAGCTTCCTCAAGCGTGTGATGGAAGGGTCTACAACTGATTCTGACATTCCTGTAATGAATTTCCAAAAATCTTACATTTTGTATATACTTGAGTGTCTTTCTGTATTCATCAAGGTGGTATTTTAGAAATAAAATTAAGACGCAAATGACAAAAGTTTCCAACCCTCTTAATCTGTTTTTTTTTGTATTTTGAACGGGTGGTGGCCCAGTGGTAGCGTCACCTCTCCCCCGAGATCCCCGGTTCGATCCTCAACTCCGCTTGATTCCTATTTTCAAGCACAAGCCGCTTAGGCTATATTGAAAATAGAATTTGCAAATTGAAATATGTGCAAATATCATAAGATTTCTTTTTAAAATTAAAAAAAAATATATTTGAAGCGTCTACAAAAGTTATATTTTTATATAAAAAGTTGCATTAAATAACTCTTATTTTTAAAAACAAACTATTCGTTTAATGTCAAGAATTGAACTGTTTAAATATAGTGAAATAACCTTGGAGGAATCACTATAGTAAAATTAATAGAAATAACATGACTTTTATGACTTTAAATTCAGGACATATTAAATTTCATGTTAAAATATGTACATTGTACAGAGAACTCCCTTCCTAAACACGAGTTTTTACTTTATTAAAGAGGTAGTGGGATTATTATAAATAATTTGTTAAATTGACACTTCAAAACCGATAGATATATTTTTTATGTAACATTAACTAATAAAAGGCAATCGTCCGTCTTCGGAAGACGATGAAGATGCGGCACCCATCAGGAAGACAGCCGAGAAAAGCAGCTTTTCTGGTGACTGTGAAGTCCTATACGAGACCTGCACAGTCGACCACATCTTTCACACCTCCAGGTTGTGAGGGGGGATCCAGTTGGTAGTTGCTTCGCTCGCTGTCTTATAAGCCTCAAACTCTCCAGCCAGAGACTGTCATGTGCCGCTCTGCCTTCCCTTAGCTTCCCTCCTCCATGCCATCCTGTCCCTGGCGTGATTTACTCAATTATCAGCGTCTATGCAAAATGTCTTCATATCGCGTTTACAGACATCCTTAAAGCGCAAACGCTGAATAAAAAAAAACTTTTGGTATTCGGCCATCCTCCATACGACTCACATCCGAGCCAGCGCAATCGTTTCTCTTTTAAGAGAGCCATCGCCGAAGCCATCCGGGTGCGGGCTAATACATCTGCATTAGTAACTCTGTCCTTCCATCTCACGCCAAGGATACGCTGTAGACATCGCAAATGAAAGGCGTTTATCTTTTCAATTCAATTTCAGAAAATTAAATCGATAAATATTTCCAAACTTTGGGAATCTAACATTACTTATGGCGCCAGTTAACAGTATCTTAGTTTGGAATATATAAAATTGATGTCCTAAAACTATAAATTTGACGACAAACGAATAATAGTTATAAATAATGGACCATAAAAAGTATCATTCTAGCCAATAAATTTTATGATTCAAATGACTGGAACTTTTGCAAGAAGATTACTCGCTGTTTATAGAATTCCAGTGGGAAAAGTTTTATTCTTAGGTCACGTATAAAGTATTTTAGTTTATTGTCCAAAAATTCCATAAAGTATCTTCATCTTTGGAACTCTTTCGAAATGTTATTTAATATGATTTTGCACGGGTTTTATTATAAATAAGATGGCGCTTGCCAAGTCATTTTGTAAAGTGTAGTGTCCTAATGAAGAGACCAGCGTGTCTCGAAACTGGTAGACTAAAAAGTAGGCAAATAGTTGCATATATATTGTGAGGTACGGAGGCACGTATGAAATAGTGTCTGCCAGAGAGGATGAAAGTGTGAGATGCATACATGATACATGCATTCCGTCCCCTCCCCTCTTTTTTCCCTAAACCTTCCTCAATCGATCCCTTCTCTTCCATGTCCCCTCCATTGAGACCCTGACTGACTGCGGATGATCGGGTGGATGTCTGGGATGGGGGACTTGGCGCGGCCGTATACCGGCCTCCAGGTAGTACTTACTAATAAATGATGATAGGGGTAGTAACTAACGTTTTCCTACTACAGTTAATTTGGGCCGACTCTAGATGGTTTGGGTGATGGAAACAACGACAATTATAATACATAAGCCGAGAAAGTAGTAGGGGCCATGGAAGCATTTTTTTTTGCGTATTCACGAAAATTCATACGTTTTTTATTACACTGACAATCTTAAAATAGCAGTTTAGCTTGTTGAAAAAATCGGTAGAGTTGTGGTGGTCTGAAAAAAGACGCAATAGTCTTTAAAACAGTCTAGGAAAGGGAGGGCTTTCATTGTAGTCGCATACATCAAGTTCGATGACACAAAATGGGGTTTATTTTTACATGCATTTTTAAGATACAAAACAACAAAAAGATTCCACTAACCATAATACGGTTATAAGTGGATTTCTTAATAATTACAAAAAAATGATAGTAAAAACCAAAGTAGAAGTTACTTGTGTGAGCTATGCATATAAATTTAGATATTCATTTAGTTGAATTGCTTAATAATAGCCGAAAGGCAAATATATACATAAGGGAATAATTATGAACTTCAATTTTCAAATTG
>JAGVSP010005093.1:0-26991 GCA_022494985.1 Micrasema minimum
TTACTCATCTGTCAAATAGTCGTTATTCGATATTTTGAATTTCGATCTAGGATTTCAGTTCATATTATTTATTACATTATATTCATATTCGCCATAGTAAAAGTTGATTAAAGTTTATTTGTAATATTACCGATAGTATTGAATATTATACGTATTATACTGTCGTAATCGCCGCGGGTGATGCGCGCGCGCGAAACTGTGTGAAAAAATGTGTGGAATTAGCACACAGTGAGAAATGACAGTAGCACACAGTTTTTCATCCAGTTTTCGCTTTATACGGGACAGTTTTCAGACTGCACAGGAAACTGTGTAGTAAACTGTCCCGTATATAGTTGGCTTTAGTCTTGTCTGCAATTTGAAATAGTTATACTATATTTATTTGTTATTTAGATCACACTTACATCTCACTCTCTGGCAAGCTCAGGGTGATGGCCCCTTGGACTTTGTCACCATAAGTTACATATCCGAGGAATCCCAGTAGGATGTAGATAATTGTCACTCCGGACATTCCTTTGTTCAGCACTCCGCAAAGTCCAACCATGTTTTGAGGAGTCTTCATGCTGTTTTCCAAGGGCATCACCACTCCGATAGCTTCCATGGCAAATATGGTGATCGAGAAGAAATCCGGCCATGTCGAAACGTCCGCTACAAACGGCAGATTTTCTAGCGTAGAAGGCATATCCCTGATCAGGTAATAGAAGGTTATTCCAAGACCTAGCCCCATGAAGACATTGGCCACCATGGAAACGGGAGCCAAGTATTTCAAGTTGGGTACCCAGGAAAGCAGGATGAGTGGAACAAGAAGACAAGCAATCATGATTCTTTCGTCTATGTTGTCCTTCGTATAGAACTCGATCACCTGCAAAAAACGAACTTTATTCAACACGTACCTAAAACATTTACACTTTAATATTTTAAACTGGAGCGAGGCTAGCATTATACTTAAAATGTTTTATTTATGTCATTCAATTGTTATCTGTTACAGCACAATAATTATCACCGTTTTTCTATAAGTTGTTTACTGTTTGAACATTAATCTATGAACCCAATATAACGGTACACTAGTTCTATATCAGAAAACTGTGCTATATTATTTTTGACCTCAGCACTAACAGTTTTTTTTATGGCGATTCATTATATTTTTTACTGGACTATTTGTAACTTGTGATACGCTTATATTTTAAAAACAACATAAAAAGAGTATCTGCTTCATTTATGCCATGGTGATTATTTTATAGGTTATTTTTATTTAATACAAACTACAACATTTTGGGCGTGTTCAAATACTTGTGCACAAATCTAGATTTATCCCAAGACGGGAGTAGGTATATATTTCATTTTATACCCCTACAGAGATGAGGTAGAATTCTATCAAATTCAAGAAATATGGATATTTGAGCGTTTACAGGGCTTATGACCTGTCATTGGCTGGGTTAAGTGGCCACTTTATGTACTACAACATTCCCCATTCCGCTTATTAGCAAATATCCACACCAGGGAACATTTTTGGTTTTGTATATATGTTAGGAATCGAAAATCATTCACCAGTGCGTTAAAAGCTCCATCTATGCATTGATATTGAAGTTCAGTATTTATTAACAAATTACTTCATTTTTGTAATTAAGACTCTGACCGAGTTAAATTAATTACTAGTAATCCTCTGCAGATGACTCTGCATTTTTATTTTACTTATATTTAGACCAGGAATTTTATACAACATTTTGGGCGTGTTCAAATACTTGACAGGTCATAAGCCCTGTAAACGCTCGAATATCCATATTCCTGAATTCAAAAGAATTCTACCTCATCTCTGTAGGGGTATTAAATGATATAAAACAAATTACATAACTTGGAAGGTAAGTTAAAAAATATAATAGCTTTGTTATTGAAAGGATTGTTAATCTAAAAAAATATCAAATATTTCCTAAGCGATGTATGCTTAGACACTAATTTTTACATAATATAATAACAGTTCTTAGTTCATATGCAAATATTTCAACTTCAAAGGGGTCACTAAAGTTAATATATTACTCGTACGCGAACGAGACTAAGCTATTCAAGTAAAATATTATTATTGTATGTTTATGTGTTTCTAATAGTGAGTAGTAGTAGGTATATTTCCAATATATTGATGGACTGCAAGTAGATAAGAAGTAGGTGTTTAAGGGGAAATAGTGATTACCTACGTTTTTTAAAAAAACTTAAATTTGAATGGTGCCTTGAAATCGATAGTGGCAAATAAGAACTTATCGATAGAAGCAAAATTGGCAGCACACAACGGAGTTCTGGTACCAACCCTTATGTATGGTAGTGAAGCGTGGTGTTGGAAAAAGAAGGATGAAAGTAGACTGAATGCTGTTGAAATGTAATCTCTTAGGCGAATGTGTGGTAAGACTATGTATGTTAGGTGTACAAATGTCGAAAAAAGAGCAGAGTGCAAGGCTGAGATGAGCATTATCGACAAAATTAAGAAAGGGCTTTTACGATGGTTTGGTCATGTGGAGCGAATGAGTGATGAAAGAAAGGATAAAAGAAGTTTAAATGCAAGTGTGCCTGGATGCAGAAGCCGCGGAAGTCCGAGAAAGACATGGCATGACCAAGTACGTCAAGTACTTGAAAGTGAACATGTGAAAAGTCGGAATAACCGGCGTATGTGCATAAGAAGATGTATGAATGTAGAGGAAGCAAAGGAAGTCTGTCAGGACAGAGTGGTATGGCGTTCTATCCTGGCGTAATGGTTAGTTAGTTAGTTGTAAAAAAAAAAAAAAATCTAAAAAGTGCACACTAAATTAAAGCAAATTTAAGTAATCGTGATTTAAATGCAAACTTAGGCTAGTTTATAATGTTTTTTTAACTAACATCTTACATATTCTTAACCTGTTTTTAATACTTTGATTAAATTCAATTAAATTTATTCAGTTCGATTCCCGATGAAGATCAGTGTCAAATATTTTTTAAATATGATTTTGACATAAAACATTTCATATGTGATACCTTGGACTGGCGGTGAAGCGTAAGATTGATATTCTTGCCTTCATGTAACAAATTATCAAGATTCACTGCACTTGGAGTACCAATGCAGTACCCTATGCACCATTGGAAGCGAATAAGGGAAAGTAGTAGTAGCAAAAAAAAATCACCAGTAAGTCGGTAAAAATCACAATTCTTTTGAAATAAATCGTAACGTATTCATTTTACTATTTTACCTCATGGCGCTTAAATATTATAAATAAATAATGTATATTCGCACCTTCAGGACGAAAACGACCTCATTCAAAATACCAATTTTTCGGAAATTCTCAGTAGAAGCAAGTTAACACATTTGTATTTGTTCATATCGATTTCTTCTTATTTTTTAAAGGAAGTTATGTACCTTTCTGTGTTAAAATAAAATATAAAAATAAATACAAAATTATGTATAATGTTCTCTTTTCAGACTTTTATGATGAAATATTATTACAATCTGTTTTTGAATTAGGTCGTTTCGTCCTAAAGGTGCGATATTATGGATAATATTTACCTTTTGGAAATTCTTTGCAATAATGACGGTGTACACACTGCAGGTGCCAAAATATGTTATGAAAAGGCACACCAATATCAGAATTCTGAAAAAAAAAGAAAAATGTATAATATTAGAATAAACACAAGTTACATACATGGTGTGTAACAAAACTCGATGTAAAAGCGGGAAACCAGTGAATCTACATCATATTTGGAGTTGATTTTGTAGAATTTTTTAATTTTATTTGAGCCATAGTTTTCGAGAAAATTGAGTATTAACGAAATGGATTTTTTATTCAAAAAAATTATGGTAATTGTTTTCAAATATAATTTTTATTAGCCAAGTTAATACTATTCATAAAGGACACAAAATTTAAAAAAAATGCATTTTAATAAGAATTCATGCGTAATAAGTAATATGTAATGTGACTATTAAATCTGAGTTGAAAAATTCTCATTAAAGCTTTGATGCAGCTTAAGTAAAATTGTACAAATTCTTGTTAAAATGTAATTTTTGCATTGTTTTCCCTTAAACACAGTATTAATTTGACTGAATAAATCATGTTTATTCATATTTTGTAAGAAATTTGAAAAAAAATCAACACCTTTCTCAATTTTCTAAAAAAAAAATTCAACTTCTTCAATTCAATTTTCTGGGAAAAGAGTCTAATAAATATTTTAAAATCTACAAAATCACGTAGATTCACTGGTTTCCCGCTTGTACCTACATCGTGTTTTGTTACACAACGTATTTGCAATTTTGATCGATTTATTTTTTTTCTAAAAAAAAAAAAGTTTGCTTTGGAAGTTTTTATCCGAGGGAACATGAGAAGAGTGTTTGAAACTTGGAGAAATCACTATTTATAGTAAAAATAATAGTTAAAAAAACAGAATAAAATCCTGATTAAGTTTAGGTACTTACATACAGTCCAGCACTATAATACAAACTTGAACAAAATATACATAAGTACTTACTTGGATGCGTAGGCATATCTTCTTCCCCATTTCGGTCCATTTTTGAAGGCTGCTTCAGATACATCGGCAAAGTTCATTGTAGATACTCGGGTCCTCTTGTAAAGTACGTGGGCACATTTCACCTGGAAAGATGAATAAATTCATTGAAATAGTGCCTAATGTACCTTTTTTGCAAATACAGATTATCAGAAAATTAAAATAGGAAATTTTTTTTTTTTTAGAGAACAGTAATCTTCTACCCCCTATTTTGACTTGTTTTGCAGGTAAATAAACAAATGAATTAAAATGAAATATCACAAAACGATAGGTGTGATTATTTTTTAAATTGGTTAATAAATAAGCGAAATACACGAACTTGAACATTGACATTTTTAATTCCGTCTGAAACCGACACGAAATTCTCCACCGACATTTTGAATTGGATTTTTGGGGAAACGAATTTTGTAAATAAAAAATATTTTTGAAAACATTGATTTCAAAACTTTCTAAAGTGTCGAAAATTATTCTAAAAAGAAGTTAATATATATATATATATATAAAAATCTTACATTCCTTTTTCTTGATAACACTCTATTGTACTGCCTTATTTACGATTTATGTACTTTGGTTTAATTTTAGTTTGTTCAGAAATTTAAATGAAGTACGCATAAATTTTAAGGGCTAAGGGGCTGTAAGTATTAGAGAGGCTGGACTACACGACTTGCAGCTACAATACGCACGGATTCTAACTTAACTTTTAGTGTTTAATTAACTGTATCATACGAAAAGTCGTATATATTTTCGACATGGTCTAAATGTCATATTTTTTTGTGTGAGAAATTAGAGCGCTTTTGCTGGTAGTTTGTACGTCAAACTTTATTATAATTTTCGTATGATACGGTCACATTAGGGCCTATGTCTTGTTAGTTTGGTAGTTTCACAAACTTTCGAGAAATATTGATTATATTATTTGAATGAAAGTCTATGTGCCATTAAGCGGGAATATAAAATACATACACACGCCATAAACATACATAAAAAAATATAACTTATCAAGAAATTGTTCGCATTAAATATTACAGCAACGCAATCATTAAAAAACATCATCGCCTTTCTATCAAGTAATTAATATTTCATTTATGTAAGTTCTGTACCTACCTACAGCGTATGAGCCATTGAAATAAAAATACATATTTTTGGTAATTTTGTTGAGAGACATAGAAAGATTGATTAGTAAATAAAAATATGGAAATTGATCAATAAGTTGGTGTTATGCAATCGCTCTAGTCAATACCGCAAATTATTATTATTTTTATTAACAAAATATATATTTAATATTAATTTGAAAACACGTAAAAAAAAATGTAAAATCTTTTTTGTTAGGGATATTCCATATTTTATTCTCTCCTGGACAACATTTATGGCTTCTACGCAGTAGCACACTTGCATAGACGATTTCATGAAAATGAAACCAAAACACAATGGTTTAAACTCAAATACCAGAATTAAATTCTATCGCAAAAAATATCAATCATCATTTCGATAATTTTAGTTGAAAATTGTTACAGGAGTTTTTCCCTTTTAATTTGTCTTTTTTTTAAATATCTGACACTCAGGCATAATGAACTTTAATTATATTATAATATGGTACATTGGTGTGACAATTCAGTTATCCTATGTACCTACCATGTGCAGATGGAAAATACAAAAGAATACACTTCCAAATCGGATTTCAAATCAAAAGGACTTCGACCAGGCAGGTGATCCAAGAATGCATTATCATTGTGGAATATTAATCTAGCATCAATTTCGAATAAAAATACCTAAGGGGCTCTGTAAGTAACTTATCTCTTTGTAAATAAAAACTCTGCCAAAAATATTTTTAGAAAGAAATAAATAACAAAAATAAAGTGATAAGGTTAGATTTTATTGCATAATTTCACCAATAATACAAAAATATATTACAACACAATCATGAAATAACGTATGATTATAAGAAAATAAAATAATCATCATTCGCAAACATATTATAATCAAAAACACTTATTTGTATGGTGATAACAAAGTAATAAAATATTTGCTTAATTTAAAACTAAGCATTAGTCTCTGATTTTATGCCAAATTGTTAATATGTACACGTATATTAGTTGTGTATGTTGTATGTATGTATGTTAGTTGTGTATTTGTATGTTAGTTGTGTATTTTGTATGTATGTATGTATGTATGTATGTATGTTAGTTGTATTTTGTTTGTATGAAATGGTAAAACTGAACTTAAACGTACAAAAATAATATGCGGAATTCCTAATAATAAATTTAAAATACAAATAAATTAATATTGAATTATTCCAGTCGAATTATAAAATCTGTATTTTAAATAAATATTTGGAATTACGATTATATTATCATTTTATACGTGTATGAGCTCTGCCAATTTTATTTTGAAATAAAAAATTGCATGATTTATTCAAAAGCTTGGTATATTACGCAGTTCTGGTTGGTTGGAAGATATTGCTTTTTAGCAATAAATCCGCCAGTGTACGCTTTTGTACAAGAAGTTAATAAATAAATATGTAAGAACATACTATATCGCATACCTAGATAAAAACATAATCAACTGAAAACATTCGTTAATTATGTATCCATTCGGACTCTACAAACAAAATTGCATTTGAAATTTGTATGAAACGTTTCAACCCGAACTCTCTTTAACATACACTGTTAATGTATGTATAAAAGAAAACAGTAAATTCCTATCACATATTATAATAACTGCACGATAATAAGTTTTTCAACATTCTCAAATAAGAGTTTTTTTTGTTGTTGTTATTATAATTATGATCTAGGTGTGTGATATGTATGTATATTTCGTTTAAGAAAATAAATATCAAAGACATGAAAATATAATATTTTAATCGCAAACAAAATACTCACCAAGGATACGAGTTTTTAATTTGATATCTAAATGCACACTTTAATAATATATTATATTTGACGCACCTAGCTTCTTACGTAAAAATTTGAACATGTTTTACAGTCGGTATTTCTCGATTTAACACTTTAGTTGAACATAAATATAAAAAAATGAGTAATTTCACTTTAAATAAAATCTAATTCCAATTCTATTCTCCGAATTCCTATTCCCAAAGTATCACATGAAATGACTTACGTATTAGGTGTACAATAAAGTAGGAATAATATATTTATGTAATTGGGTGTAATCGGGGAATGAGTTTGTGGTGACCAGGGAAAGAAATGAGTGCAGAAGGTGCATTCTTCGTATGCATTTTTCTTAAGATTTTTCTCCACCCGCTCGCTCGCGGCACATTTTTTAGCGTTGTGTTAGTGCCGTGTACACTGTTATTGATATTGGAAAGGGATATTACGAAATCATCAGTTATTACTACCACTGCTTTGTGTTCAAAAATATCTAAGCAATGTTTTTCCAGAAAAAAAATTATTAAAAAAGATTATATCTGAGAGTAGTTTTAATGCTTAGCAGTTGAGACACGTACCTATATGACGGTAGGTAATCTGTAAATTATCAAGGAGATTTTAGATCGCGTATATTAGGTCAATAATGACATGCCAAATGAAGCGTAATTATTTATGAACGAGATTTTACCGATTACCGTCATCGTCACAACTGCAATGCAATGAAATCCCCACCCTTTCCCTAGACTGCTTTAAAGGCTATTGAGTCTTTTTTTTAGTCCAGCCAACTGTACCGATTTTTTCAACAAGCTAAACCGCGATTTTAAGATTGTTAGTGTGATAAAAATACGGATGAATTTACGTGATATACGCGAACAAATGCTTTCATTGCCCCTACCACTGTCTCGGCTTATGTATTATAATTGTCATTGTTTCCATCACCCAAACCAACCAGAGTCGGCCCAAATTAACAGTGGTAGGGTATGTTAGTTTCTACCCGATCATTATTATTAGTAATTACTACCACCCGTGTGGAGACCGGTATCCCGCCTCGCCAGGCCCCCCATCCCAGACATCCACTCGCGCATCCGCGGTCAGGGTCTCAATGGAAGGGGGATTAAGGAAAAGAGGGGATACGTTAGTGGTTACAGTGCAGAGGTAGATTAGTACCAATATCGATTTTCAAAATAAGGTAACCAGCATTACCCGCATTCCTTCCGTACGCCACAAACTCATTCCCCGACAGTAGACAGTATTCGTCAGACTTACTAAAACGTATGAGCAGTGTGTGCAGACCACAGCTACAAGAATAGTGAAGAATATTCCGAGTATGAGACCGGCGTTTTTGAATGCCACGGGCATGGCCAGGATCCCCGTTCCTAGGGAAGCCTTCAACAAGTGAGTCAGTGTATCACAGTCCCTGGAATCAGAAAGAACATGTATTTTCATCAAATGACGAAGATCGAACCTATTGTTTTACATGATCAATAAATAAGCAATTATCAATAAATCGACACGTAGGTACAGGTCGGAACGACGTCGATACAGGCGTTTATCGACCGTCTGTGGATTTACGTCGATAAAAGGTATTGCCCTCGTACCGACCTCTACCTCTATCTACATGCAAATATAAAAATATTATAAACAGTTTATCCAAAATACGGTTTAAAAATATTGTGGTAATTAAGAATAAATAACTGGATATTCTAGTAAATAAACTTCGAGTATTAATCTGAATAAATTTATTAATGAAGGATCTTTGTTAGAATTATTGTTTATTTCAAATTTATTTTTAGTTATTCATAATAACTCATAATTACTGCTTTAATACTTGCAATACTTTTTTCACTTTTCTCAATGTAGCGTATAAAAAGAAAATAAAAGAAAAGAAAAATAATTAAGGTTTCCACCCTTTTTCAAGCTTTATTTATGCATGTGATATGGAGCAAAGTGGGTGGTAAAATGTCAACAAAAACGCTGTTTAAAATATACAAAATTGTGATTGACGCATTCGAAAAACATTTTACAGAACAAGCAACGCCAAAATGTACCAACAGTTTGATTAAATTAAGTAAAATATAGTGCAGAACATGTTGCATTAAATTATTTAAAATTACTAAGCAACAAAAGTGAAATAAAAATACTTAGTAGGCGTATTTACTATAATGTGGAAATGTACGAAGTATTTTTATTTAATGTAAGTGGAATTGTACTAAGTATTTTTTATTTAACTTTTATTAGTTATTTTTTAAAAAATAATTAAATCTTAAAATTCCACCAAACAATGACAACAAAATATATGAATCAAAACAAATTGTATTGTTTTACATTTCAGGGGAAAAGCAATATCGCTAATTTAAGGTTTTCTCTCGGGAATCCTAAAACCATTTACATTTTCTTTCATCAAATAGCATTTTCCAAAGCTAATTTGCTATTTAACATTTTATTGCTGCACTCCACAGCTCACAGCAAAGTACTTTTTTAATGTTTTTTCCACTCTATGATTCAAATCGTACCAACTTTGGATTTAAAATAATATATATAACAGAAACAGTACGATACGCTCTATAAACAGCTAAAAAACGTTATATTTTGTAGGTAGACATGTAGGGACAAGTCCCAAAATGAATATTTATGCCTTCCGTACTAAAATCGAATATTCCCAAAAAATAATGACATTTGTAGGTATCTGTATTTCCAAAACAAGAGCTAATGCGATATTTTAATGGTGATTTATGTCAATTGGGGGCTTAAAAATATTTTTTTTTTTTAAAATAATAGCACTGCATTTAATGTAACTGAACCGATCGAATGTAACCACAAAATGAAAAATAAAACATTGATTAAAATCTCCTACTTTAAGTACTTGCGGTTCAGCGATAATAGTGGCAAAAGTAAAAAAAAAAAATATAAACAGCATTTTTATCTAGGCGTTTTACAGGGCTTATGAACTGTCATTGGCTAGGTTAAGTGGCCACTTGATGTATTACAACATTCCCCATTTCACCTAGTATTTGATATCCATATCTGCCAATTATCAGAACTTGTATATATACAGTGAAATGGCGCGACGCTTCACATGTGAACACTCTCTGTCATCCATTGAGAAAATTGCTGAGCATTTTTGCAGAAACCTATCTCAGTATCTCCATACAAGTAGACACATATATATAACAGCTATTCATCGACTTACATACGACCTGTGCGACTTACGACTGTTCGAATTTACGACCACAGTTTCTGAATAAACTTCTGTCACATTTTGAAGAAATGGACCCAAATATTAAAAGATTCGCCAGGATCGAACGGATGGCACACTATTTTTTTCGCCTAGTTATTGAATGAGCCGACTTACGACCTAATTGCCGGAACCAATCGCCGTCGTAAGTCAACGAATATCTGTATTTAAAAAATTAGACAGTGGAAAAACTCTTGGTCGATATTTAAAACGTATTAATATGGGCATGAAAAACGTCCGGATGTCACGTGACGCCAATAATCTTAAGACTATGCTTTTCAACCATATTTTCCATCATATTAAAATACAAATAAGAACTACATGTTCATGTTCACTAACTAATGCGCAGACGCAAAATATGTAAATATAGCATGAATTTTTTTTATTTATGACATGTAGGTACTAATATATTATAAGGAAGAACGTAGATGGATTTTATAAAAACGGGGACGCTCGCGACAAAATGCCTTCGAAATATTTGAATGGGTTTTTTTTTTACAAAAAAAAAAATGCAAATATTAAAAGTGTGACAAATCACTGTAAAACTATGACTAAAACTACATTAAATGAATTTACAATAGTTTGTTTAAAGGGATGAGGCAGAGAGGATTCTGAACCGCTGGTAATTAATTCATAGGGGAAATTAATTTTATGCATATGTAGTGAGTTCTTTAATGCAAAAAAGTACCATATCTTTGTAAGTTCTTTGTGAATATCAATTCTTTGTTGAAAATCGGTTCTTTTACATACAAGTTTTTTGTAAAAAAACGTTCTTTACGAGTATCAGTTCTTTGTAAATATCAGTTCTTCAAAAATATCAATTCATTGTAACTATTAAAGAAATACTTACAAAATCACTCGTAAACGAGTGGAGGGTGTTTGATAATTTAAGAAAAGGATACTTACGTAGTAGGATGAGCAACATTCCTATCAGCAAATGGGTCAAAGTCCCCCGCCTCTGCATCTCTAGCTACTTTGTATCTGAAAAAAGTATTGAAATCTTACATTTGCGTGAAAATAACATAAATAATATGTGTACTTAAAAACAAGTACTTTCCCACTTTCTGGCGTTGATATTTATACTATTTGAAAGCAATTTTCTAGAAATCGGGAGCTGTTAATGCCTGTTTTCTTAAAACTATGTTAAGTTTACATATAACATCTGTGCTCTTAACCATCTATATACATGGTGTAACAAAACTCGTAGTACAACCCAAAAACTGGTGAATCTACATCATGTTTGGAGTCGAATGTGTAACATGACTTTTGAATCTGAGTTGAAAAAGATTTTTTTTAAATGTCTCGTAAAACCTTTCATAAGTACCTACCTACAGAAGATTAAGTAAAATTGCACAATTTTTTATTAAAATGCGGTTATTCGTTTAGTTCCTTAGACTGAATATATAATATTTGATGACAATTTTCAAACAATTATCGAAAAAAAATCAACTTCTTTCACAATTTTCTCAAAAAGATACTTTTCAAATCAAAAATTTTTATTCTACAAAATCAACTCGTACATCGAGTTTTGTTACACGGTGTATTTTTAATTTAAAAAGATTCCCTCCCCCCCCATCCTTCTTCGGTCCTACTCCGCTCAATCCATCCACTTCTTCGTTGGTCTGTCATTCCGTTGAAAAACCCACTGAGTTAAAAGTTTTGGCAATCTTTCATAAGGCATTATCTCTATGCGTCTCTCGTAACGCGGTCTTCGAGAATTGTTAGTACTTAGGAAATGATGGAATAATAATTTTTGGTTCGTTGACTACTCACTTTCCTCCTGCTGCGACTATTTTTCCCTTTGACCCATCAGAAGGAAGAAACGTCTCCAACTCCTGTGGCGGTTGTAAATTTCCGTTCGACTCCTGAAAATTGTAAAGGAATATCATCAGAGAGCTGAAAGGCATTGTAGTAAAATCGATCTCAGCTGGAACCTGAATTTATTACTCGAGAGTAATTTAAATCAGTTGAAAAACGATTGATTCCTAAATTGATATTTTGATATCGTGTTGACGAAAGTAATTTCAATACATTTTCAAAATTTAATAAATATATGATTATCAGATAATGGGCGGAATAAGAAATGTTGTAATTCATACAGTGGCCACTAAACCCAACCAATGACAGGTCATAAGCCCTGTAAACGCCTAGATAATCCAAAAATTCATTTCCGGAACTTCTCTGTTGAGGTATCAATAACTTTTGTCATTTTTGTAATCGTATAATTCCTAACCTGTTATTATGAAAATGGAATAATTCATAATCGAGTAATGGCTAAAAATCATTACTCGATTATGAATAAGTGTCAATGAAGAATATTAGATATGCGATGATTTTGACCTAAGAAAAATCCATTGTTGAGAATCCGTCTTCAGTTTGCTTCACAGCTGCGGGACATGGATCTGACCTGACATGGGAGGATGCGCGGGAACTTGCAGCCAATCGCTTGGCTTGGATGCAGTTTGTGGAATCCATATGTTCCACATAGGGAGCGGATATAGTGATGATAATGATGATAAATAATGAGTAATAACTTATGAATAACTCGATTTTTCGACTTATGACTAACGACTAACGAACAATTCAAATATTCGAGCAATAACTAAGGAATAATTCGATTATTATTGGAGCAATCTAATAATAATAACATCTATAGGTTCGAATGTAATTGTATTAAATATTATATGACAAAAAAGTACTTACGCTAACCATCTTGGCCAGCTGATGTTACCACCTTTTTAAATTCTTGTAAACCTGAAAATAAAAGAAGTTAAATATAATTAAAATCACACAATGTTGATAAATGAAGGCTGTGGAATTATGTTGCGTTTAGGAAAGGTTTTGTTGGCGAAAAACAAAAAGAACAACAAGAATATTAAGTTAAATGGTTAGTTATATCATAAATAACAAACATTTTTTAAAGAGATGGGCAGGAGATTCTAGTCGACATAGAATCTTTTTGTTTTCCGCCTAGAAAACCTGAGCGTCTGCAAGAGGTTTTCCAGGTGATTTTCGTTATTTTTGCCTTAAAAAACTAAGCTTGTTCATCACCCTATGGCCAATGGAGGTCGGTGAAAGGAGCATTTCTAAATACGCGTCCCGCCCAAAGCATCAGAAATTTCAGCAAAATGGTACTTGTAAGACAAAGATTCTGAGAAAAATGCGTTTTGCTGATAATTTTTTGATGATATTTATTCCCAAGCTTTATTTAATTTAAGTTAATCCGACTAGAAAACATGAAGCACATAAAATTATTTATAAACATGTCGAGCCCGATGGTCATCTGAGGATGCTAGTGAGGATTAAATAAATGTGTGTTTTTTTATCAAGATATATTACATATTATGTTGGTGGTTAAGTCAATATTTGTAAAAGTCGATAAGCCAAGTCGTTCGTGACTTGAAAAATAAAAGAAGATAACGAAGGCATACAACGTGTGTCGACTTAAGCACGTGGCAGCGAGCGTACGAGGTATAACTGCCATGTCATGACACAACACTATATCTCTGGTCTAAAGTTTTACACCACATAACATAACATTATTATTAAACTGCCCTGGAGAAATAGAGAAACCTTGTAGGTACATAATTGTTCACTTGATACAATGCTTAAAAAAAATGCACTTTGAAAAAAAAGAATGTTTATTTTATGTTTACTATTATGGAAGGGAAGGGAAAATGAATATCTAAACAAGTCATATGACCGGGCCATTTGAATTAACAACGTTCCGCCTGAATATCTACAAATATATATGAAAACATAGGTTCAGATTATTTTTGTCTCTACATATCAATAATGTATTGTATATTTCAGTACACCCTTATTTCTTTTTTTATCTGTTGTTTTGTACAACATAACTGATTAATTGATTTTTTCCTTGCAAAAATTATTAATTCACCCCCCAATTACGACGACTTCTATCACCCTGACAACAGGTCGCTGAGAAACTGTCACCATGGGTCTGCCAACTAAACTGGAAACTGTTTGTCGTGTCACCGTAGTTGGCGCACTCTTATTTATATGTTTACGATACATTGCAGGTGACAGGGTGACAATTTCAGCGTAGCGAAATTTGCCATTATTGGTGGGAACCGTTAAGGTTGATAATACAAGACGCAGTATTTTAACCTACGGTGTTTTGTTATGACAGGGTAAATAAATGGGTAATGGAGCCAATATACCTTAAATTGCTCAGAATTCACATTTTATTAGGCTTTTAGTTGGTCATGAAAAATTACTATACATATAACGACTTAACTATAGCGAAATGAACCTAAAAGTCAATATAAATAATGAGCACTTTATACGGAACAGAAAATATATAGTTATACAGTTTTGCAAACTGCACAAAATTGTCCAGTTTTCTATCCCGTATAAAAAGTGGGCTTAAGGTAAGGTAAGGGCCAGTTTGCAAACTGTCCCGTGTAATACGAAAAATGGAAGGAATATTCAATGGTCGGCGGGACGTTTGGCTGACCTGCCAGTTAATATTTTTGTTATGTTAAATTATTGTAAGTAGATATTGATGTATTGAATGCATTTATAATAATCGTAAAAAACAAATGACATATTTGCGTCATTAGCTGTATTAACAATTTCCTGTGTGCAAATGTATGATAGTAGCACGATCACACTCAAAAAAATTACATGTTTAGCGTGTCTTTTGACAGACTGAACGGTTTTCTGAACAAGAAACTGTACAGTTTTAGGTCCCGTGTAAAGTGCGTATTAGACATTGTGAAGGAGAGGACCCGCGCTCTGCACAGGAACGGAAAGGCCGCGTGGCCCCTCACTACCACCGCACCGTCGGACATGAAACCTCAAGTAGATATTTCAAATTTTTGGGTAATGTAAATATTATTTTCCAATTTTGCTATGAAAATAAACCAATAAATAGAATTGTTTATTTCATTGAATCCTTTTCCCCGAATGCAGCCCTGGTCCATTATTTTGAATAAGTTGTGACGTATCGTTATCTTTATGAAAATAATTACAAGATCCAACTCGTTAGTAAGTCGATGAACTAAAAAGTTTCGAATCAATCCAAACCGGCGGGCGCGCGCTAACGTGGCGTCGGCGTCGTCGGGGTCTTTAAAGGTGGAGTTTGATAATAAGTGGTGTTATGAAAAATTAACCCTAGGAAGTGTATATTTTTATTGTTAGTGTTATCATAACTACTTCCTTTTATGGGATTGAACGTTCACAAAATATGAGTTCAGTCCAGTACAAAATACACCAAGCTACTCATGCATCAATTACCTATGTCTACATAAATTTTGGGTCCCATGTGCTATCGCACTCTGTACTCCCTACTGAGGATTTTCACCAATAAGGATATCCCACCTCTGCACCCAGGCTCCGACAAACTCCGAGAAAAGCTCAAAGTTGCCTCTGTTTGCAAAGAAATCGGGATTCCAAGCTGGCCTCATGACCTCGGTCATCCCGTCCAACATGGTCAACTGAATCTATTAAATTTCGCGGATTAGCTTTAAAAAATCGGTAGAGTAGTGCTGGACTGAAAAAAGACTTAATAGTCTTTAAAATAGTCTAGGGAAAGGGTGGGGCTTTCACTGTTGTATATTTTTATTAAATTTGTACGGAAACACCCCTTCTAGTGATCTGTTCGATGCTTGGCTCTAACGTGAATCTATCTCTCTTCTTCACACCATACCCGCTCCCTATGTGGAGCATATGGAATCCACAAACTGCCTCCAGGCCAAGCGATCGGCCGCCAGCTCCCGTGCATCCTCCCAAGTCAAGTCCACGTCCCGCAGCTCTGACGCAAACTGCCAACGAATTGTCAACAGTGGACGACCAGGATGCCGAGAAATTAACCCTAGGAAGTGTATAGTGTATATTTTTAGAAAATTAGTATGGAAAAGCCCCTTCTAGTGAATTCTTGTTCGAAGATCAAGTAAACAATCTTCAGCAACATTAAATTTATAACATTATCTCTGTATATCTCGGTGTAGTGGTAAAACTGTATTTTATTATTACAAAAAAGGGTATCATCTACCTGCCTTTATTTTTAAAATATTCTTTTGGTAATGTGAGGTTAGATAAAACGGTATTGTAGAATTGACATAAATTTTACATCTTATGGGTGTAAATAAACATTTAAAAAGTCTAAAGAAAACTGATAATACAAACATAAATATTTTTTATGATTATTTATCACGTAATAACTTTTATACTATCCAGGAATTTTAAAAACAATAAAATGATTTATTAAAATAGTAAATATGATTTTGAAAAATCTTAATAAATTAAAAAAAAAAAAAAAAACATAAATAATAAATTAATATACATACATTTTATCTGTTACTGAATGACGATGTAAAAAAAACTGTCAAATTTTTATCTTATCTTCATATAATAAAATGATCAAGATACACTGCACTTGGTATACCAATGTCGTCCCCTATGCACCATTGGGTACGGATAGGGTGCGGATAGTAAGTAAGTAAGTTGTATTTGAATAATTAACTGAATAAAGTAATAAGTGCGTTAGGCCCAAAAAGAGAAATCATATTTATTAATCAATTAACCTTAAATAATTCGAATATCTTACATATCATAGATCAAGAGGATCTGGATCTGGACTTCTTCGGTGTAAGTCTATCAAGATTTAAACATTCACTGAAGTAGACCCGATCCTGTCTTGAGTGTGTCTACATTTTATTCTAATTGTCTAAGCTTCACCAATTTAATGTTCTGTCACTTATTTTTACTGCTTGTTATCCCTTTTATGCTTAACTATGTATTTAAAATGGATTTTTCCGTAAATAAATAAAATAAAATATACATTTTGCATCACGCAGTAATATTGTTATCAATTACTACTGTAAGAATAAAACTTATCTATGGAGGTCAAATGCTATGAAGGCTGAGCGAGCGGTTTATATAATAATGCATAAAAGAGGCGCTTAATTTTAATTTATTTTTGAGTGGCTTTGTAAGTTAGTAAAACCGCTTTCTTTATTTTAAAACATTCTGAATAATGCATTACATTAATAAATTCGATGATGGAGATAAGATTTCATACGTGGTACAAATTACAAGTTTAGTGTCTCATGTAGGCGAGGACGTGGGTAATTCGGTCACTTTTTCGTTAGCTAACCAAGAGGTCCAACGGAGAAAAATAACATCACAGAATAAACACCCTCACCTCACTCAACCTAAACCTAACCAGGTGCGTAATAGGGTTCTTCCCGATAACATGAATATCCTTGAAAACGTTATAAATATTTAAAGTATATTTTTACAATTCCAACGATGTAAAACACAATGATCAAAAATGTTGTTTTCATTTATAAATTTATGTTTTAAAAACATGAAATTGCGAGTGACTTTTAACGCCCGTTATTGGCTAATGACGTCATACCCGTCCACTATGAAAGGCGCGAAATTAATTACGAAGTGAGCGCCCATATTGCTGTGACGTCACACCGCGTGACAGCATGCGCGCCAAACGGAGGATTTTGCGAGCGATTTGATAAAGCGCTATTTCAAACCGCGCTAGAAAATTCAAATGACATCGTAAAAATTTAAAAAAAATTCCCTTGATATTGTTATTTTTTAATAAATTTTTTGAAATAAAAAATAAAAAATCGGAAAGAACCCAATTGTAGCAATTTGATCCCAATACAAATCTTAATATTTAACGTCAAAAACGCAAGAATTATTAAAAAAAAATAACAGTAAAATATCACTTTTTACAAATTTTTTGGAGGTTGGGCTTTAAATCTTGTGATTAAATTTATTACAGTATTTATTTTAGAAACAAAAAAAAATACAGGATTCTAAATCACTTCTATTTTAAAAATTGTATAGTATTTTATTACAATCGGGAAACTGTACAATTTTTTTTTAAAGAAATAACACAAGAATAGATTTCTACTTACTACTACTACTCTCCCTTATCCGCACCTAATTGTGCATAGAGCACTGCATTAGTTCACCAAGTATAATGGATCTCGATCATTTGTTACATGAAGGCAAGATGATCAGTCTTTATATATTTATATTAGAAAAATCACATTGAAATAAATAATCAGGTAAGAATGTCTTTAATAACCCCGGTCTCCCCTACGTATTATCATGGCAGACTAACAATAGCCTTATTTCGTTACCTTTTAATACCGGTATACAGTTACATGAATCTAATGATACCTCACGTACGTGTAGGTGCGGTCGCGTGAAGAGCAAGATCATTGCATCTGGCAGCCTTCATCTGGCAACCATTGTGGAGAAATCTAACTAACTAACCATCACACCATTTCCCCGAAGGGGTAGGCAGAGAGGATAGAACGCCACACACTCTGTTCCGGCATACTTCTCTTGCTTCTTCCTCGTTCATTCATCTTCTTAATTATTCCGACATTTCACATGCCCACTTTCAAGCACTTGTTGTACTTGATCACGTCATTTCTTTCTCGGCCTTCCTCGACTTCTACATCCAGGAACACTCGCATCATAGATTATTTTAGCCGTTCTTTCATCATTCATTCGCTCTACATGACCGAACCATCGAAAGAGATCTTTCTTAATTTTGTCGATAATGCTTATCTCAGCTTTGCATTCTGCTCTAATTTCGACATTAGTGCACCAATCATACATAGTTCTATCACACATTCGTCTGAGAGATCGTATTTCTAGCTCCTTGAGCAGGTTGGGGTGAATGTGTTTATGACAATCTTAGAGCCGAGACAGTGATAGGGGCAATGAAAGCATTTGGTCGCGTATTTAACCTTCTTTTCTTCCGCTTTTTCCAGTTAAAACTGAATCTATTAAATTTCGCGGATAAGCTTTAAAATAACGGTAGAGTTATGCTGGACTGAAAAAAGACTTGATAGTCTTTAAAACAGTCTAGAGAAATGGTGGGGCTTTCACTGTTGGAATGGGCAAAGTAATTGTGATTTTTTTTATCTTCCTCTTGATCTGTTATATAAAAATGAAGAATTTATTTTACTGAACAATTTCTACGTTTTATTTTTAGCAATCTTTGAATATTTTTAGAAACTTGGCTACAACACTATCACAATATTATGACTTCTTGCTCCGGTTTTGGTTTTACAGGTGTCAAAATAAATGACAGCCGCAACCAACACGACTCGAAGTAGCGCAGTTGGAGTCAAAACTGAACAATTTACATAAAAAATGGCTTCGCTAGATCGATTCGTAAAACTATGTAGGTATCCCTAATTTATGGATTTGGTTAAAAGTTGTCCAAAGTCCATTAGGTGGTTTTGAGTCTGAACGAGTTTTAGTTAATATGTATGATATTATAATACATAGAGGTAATATATTCGAAGATCCAGTTGGTCAAAAATTCATTTTAAAATCATAAGGAAGTTGAAGTTTAAGGAAATTGATAAATATATAAGATTTTATCAAAGTCATGGACTTTGAATTCAACTCAACTCGTTTCCTATTTTCTAGCACAATCATTATTCCACTGTTTAATCATCAAAGTATAAATATTCAAAAGAACGCAAGTATTTTAAAAATAAAATAAAATGCGAGACGGAACGACACCTACTTCTCACTCGCTCGCTTTACTATGGTTATAAAACTATTTATCCATATACTCATACTTACTATTTGGCGTTATACCAACTACGGCTGTATGAGGCGTTTGATGATAAATTTAATAGCTTAGATATGTTTAATACCCCATATAACAAATAAAAACTTACAGACTTAAGATGACAAATATTTATTTACATTATAAGTAGATTCTTTTAACTGTTTAAATCTACCTGCGGATACATATATAATTGGATGGCATGTTATTGTTAATTATTAGTTTTAATTATATTATGTTTTACCTGTACATCTGTTGGTATCCCGAATAAAATAAAATAAAATAAAATGCAGTATCGTTAATACAAGAACGAGTTAAATAAATAAAAAAAATTACATGTTTTATATAGGTTCCTATGAATAAATAGATTTTTTTACCAAGACAATGATTATTTTCTAGATACATTAAGCTAGATTGTGATTCAAAGTAGATATGCATAATAAATGCACATAAAATCTAATTAACCATAGGAAAACGGTCGTTAAGGAATCAATTACTTTCCCTTATCCGCACCAAATGGTGCATAGGGCACTGCATCAGTACACCAAGTTCAGTGTATCATGATCATTTTATTACATGAAGGTATGATGATCAGTATTACGCTTTAGAACCAGTCCAAGGTATCACACTTAGGCTATTAAATGAAGATGACATGTAAATAAATATTTAGTAATAATGCTTTTACTAATATAGCAGAGATATTAAAAAATAGTACTTTAATTATTTACTTCAGTGAAAAACGTGGAATTCATCATATGGATGAATATCAGAAACTTACACCAAACTACCATACGGTCACGGAACGTCATAATAGTAGAATGTTTGTCTAAGGTCTATTTTAACAGTTCTAAATACGGGACACGATGACTAGGTGTCTATTTTCTACGCCCAAACAATGTAGGTGTAACTACGAGTATCTTTCATTGTTGATTAGTACGCATGAACGACGCCAACTTATGTATGTACATTTGGAACTTATTTTCCCGAAAACTATACAGTTTCTTGTTAAAAAAAAAGGGTCTGTCCAAAAGACACACTAAACATGTATATTTTTGCACACAGGAAATTGTTGATTATCAAGATTCACTGCACTTGGTGTAGGTACAATGATGCGATAAGAATATCTCGTATTAGTATTACTAACATAATATCCTATCAAATTAAGTTAAGTTCAAATGAAATTTTAAAAGACTTGTCTTATTCCATTTTCTGAATTGATCTCTTTTTCACGTAAAACGTATGATTTTACGATGGTTGTGCATGCCGTTAAAATAGCATTATACAGCATTTGAAATTCATACTTTTAAAACAAGTGCATAATGTGAATTCAGGGATCAGTGGAGGCTAGTGCTTCGTGCATAATTTGCATAATTCTCATACATATTATGGAGTCAGTTTCCATTTCATTATAAGTCAGAAATAACAAACCACTGGCACCAGTTATTTTAATATAATATATTATTCATCTGTTAGTATACTAATACTATTATCTATTTTTAAATAGTGAAAATTCTAAAGGGTTTAGAGACAGACTCCAGATTGCAGTCCAAGTTCGTTCCTGCTCCACCACAACTTGTGTCGTACTTACTAGCACAGTTTATTTATTTATTTATTCAACTACAGTAAGTTGGACAGTTTGTAGCTTCCATATTACTTGGCTTACTAGATATGATCCGTCTTAAGTCGGGACGAAGTTGTTTCCCACAGTTTAAAAGTATAATTATTAATATATCTAATAATTTTTAAAAGTTTATTATAATGCAATGTTTTTTGTTAACAAAAAACTATGAACTATGAAATACAACTCGTTTTAAAAAATTATTGAATCCCCTCGTTTTCTGATAACAGAAATCTATCATTAAAATGTTATAAAATTATTAAATAATGAAATCAGTTACATACCCAAAGTAAAAACGATTATAAATACCTACGAGATATTTATTTTTGAATTTGACAAGTTTACTTTTTAAAAAAATATTGAAAGCGTCAACTATCATTGTCGCTGTCGCGTTGGTCGTTATCGTTAAAATTCCAAAACCTGAATAAAATTTTTGGTCCAAGGAAGTAAAAATAAATGCAATGCAAAATTCTTTTTAAAATTTTGTGGCGGAGTTAAGTTTTAAAACCTAAGACTAATATAATTTTTGGTCTGAGTTTTTCATGGTTTAGCACCCTTTTTCACGCGCTTTAATTCACTCGTCTGAAAATTATCAACACTACCATTTCAACTCAGTTTTGCATGAATGGCGTGCAAACATTCATTTGTATGAACGAAATGTTTGAAACCAGAAGATGTAAATAATAATGTAAACGTAAAGCTTCGTTAAAACTATTACGACCCCGATTTACATCAACATATTATTTATTGTCTTGTTCTCAATAATCCGTTTCTACGTCACCTTTTTTACCTAATGATTGACAAAAGTCACGATGATAGAAGATAACCTTTGTTTTATTTTTTTATTCGATAAAATTCTACCAACTCCCAACATAAAAAAATCGGTGTTTAATATGTGAATACTTCCAGTGCCTATGGGGGTTGAACGCTATTAATAACTTCGCAATCGGCTCATAAGTTCCATGTATACCTACGTAGTTTAAAGATCAATGGAACGAGCATGCTCGGCATTAGTTTTAGAGACCTCAAAAAAAATAACGAGCATGCTCGGCATTAGTTTTAGAGACCTCAAAAAAATAATAACGAGTATGCTCGGCATTAGTTTTAGAGACCTCAAAAAAATAATAACGAGTATGTTCGGCATTAGTTTTAGAGGCCTCAAAAAAATAATAACGAGCATGCTCGGCATTAGTTTTAGAGACCTCAAAAAAAAATAACGAGATGCTGTGTTTTTAGACCACAAAAAAAAATAAGTAACAAACTAGAATTAGTTTTAGAGACCAGCAATTCGCGCGAGAGTGCAGAGCTAACATAACAAACGCATTCAAAATTATCAATACTCGATACTTCTGCATGACTTGCATTTTTTTATCTGACCAGCCAAAAGTCAAACTAATAAATAATTGTCACAATACAAATATTTAACGTTCAGCTTAGAGCGCTTGATTACATTTGATGAAGAGTTTACATAAATAATAATTCGGTGTTGATACATAAAAACCTTACATCATATGACCGTGATAGGACCAAATAATATGTAAAACACACAACATTGGTTTTATCCTTAATTTAACTTATATTATGTAGTTTTTAATTTATACGTTCATAGTCGTGCATGTTAAAATTTCTAGTAATATTTCACAAGAATTTCAGAGAAGTGACATTCCCATCGTGTCTGAGGTGTCTAGTTACCCACTACAATAAGCATCTACGTCATCATTAGACATCTGCGTCACACGTTTCGTGTTTTAGCCCAAGTGCTGGAGTCTTTAGACGGTGGAATTTGATAATAAGTGGTGTTATGAAATTAACCTTAAGAAGCGTATATTTTTAAAAAATTTGTATGGAAACGCCCCTTCTAGTAAATTTTTGTTTGAAGTGTCATATACATAATTTTGAATGGCTTTTAACCTTTTTTCAAATGACTTTAAAAAATTTAATTTAGATCAAATTATGCAGTTAGGATATGTTTTTCTTTTTTTAATTCAGTAGGTAGAACTCTAAAATGTCATCATAAAAAAACAATTATCTACTGCAAGAGGTCCAATAACACAGGGGGGCAATAATAGAGGACATATCACAAGGACCATGCTGCCTTAGAAAAATCGCTTTTATTGGATTAATTTTCGATTTCGGGTTGAGCACAACTTTTTTTTCTCACCTGTAATCGAACCCAGATCCTCCGCATCGTGAGTCTAGTATCTTTGCCATTACGCTACGGAGGCTGCTAAATAATAATGTCCAATGCTAAAACTGTTGAAGAAAATTGCGTATATTGATTTTATCACTATCACAAAACAGGTTATTTGTTAATTTGTGACATGAGATTTTAATTTTTTTAATATATTTTTTTTTTACTAGTGTAGGTACGCATAATTTTTGTTAATTTTTATATTTAATTACTGCTGTTTATTAAATACTTATTTCTGCTATTTTGTAAAATGTACCTTAATGTACTTATTTTTATTGTTTTTTTTGCCCATCGGGTGTAAATGTACAAATAAATAAATAAATGAAGTAATTACTTTAAGTTTGCATTTAGGAATATTTGGCAGAAAAATATGATAATTCAACTCACATTTTCCATTATCTAGAACGTTATCATGTAAACGAGTATTTTGTGTGTTAAAGTTAACAATTTTATCTCTAGGGTACCTACGATAGTAAAACTAGTAGCGCTGTTGTAATGTTTTCTTTAAAAATGCCGGAAAACTTGGGGAAAACAAGGTAATTCAATTATTTCTTAAATTGTGTTGAATAAATGCATCTTGTGTCATTGCCAAGATCAAAGTTAAGGCCTGCTTTAGATTGTAAATTATACCTATCCACTATCCATGTTGTCGAATCTTTTTACAGTGAAAGTACACAGAAGCGTGAATATTACATTTTGTTCGTCAACTTCAAAATATTACGTATAGTCATATATAAACGCACTTTTCCGTGTGTTTTTACTATGAATAATCCGTTTTAAACATGCACTATATTATGTGATTATCTGACATTATTACCTATTATTATTATTATAGTAATTCCTCCAAGTTATTACCCATCTAGGCGAAGCAAAATATTTACCTTTATGTGTGTCAATGTGGTTTCTCACATGAGAATACTTCATATGTGATACCCTGGACTAGCACTGAAACGTAAGACTGATAAGGAAGCAAATCTAATGGATATTAGAAGAATATATTTATGAGAATGTTTAAATTATGTATTTATGCACCAAAACTTTTTTGCTAGAAGCTCAAATAGGTCTAGTCAAAGAAGAAACCGAGTGCTAGAAATACCACATTGTAAATCACGACTTGCTCAGGACATGCACATTTTATTGCCCCTAGTTTAGTTAATTCTTTTTTAACTGACAATAAAATGGCGTTGTCAAATTTTCCTAATTTTTCATCTTTTAAAAAATTTACAAAGTTGGATACATCGTGTAAAGGTAGAATCATTCTTACTATAAAGACCATAACATAATCTTAGTTTTTTAACATAATCTTTTTATTTTATATTTTATGATTATTTCCCTTCTTCTTCTTGTATAAAAATATCAATATTTTGTATTTTTTAAATTATCTTTTTCTCTTTTGCCTCGTGCATGCTGCTTGAAAGAGTGTGAACTCATTCACATTGACTTTCACAGTATACTCACAAACAGGCTATGCCTTGGTGGGATTTTTGTTATTTTTTTTCTAATGTATATGTGATTTTATGTATTTCTTTGTAAACAAAAAATTTTCTGAAAAAAATCTGCCTTCATGCAATAAATGATTGCACCATTGGTGGGTGCTGATAAGGGAAAGTAGTAAATAGTAGTATAGAGTATAAATTTTGAGTATAGGTAAAAGTAGGAGGTTATTTTGTGAAAATTTAAAATTTTACATAAAATACGCATACCTATTCTTCTGAAAAACATTTGCATGAAAATATATTTTAAAATATTAACAGATTATGATTTCGGTGGGGATTTCGGTCAGCCTTAAAAAAATAACCATTTTTTATTATGCTCTTAAAAAATAATATTTTAATCATCATTAAATTTCTTTTGTGGGAAAAGATATAGCATGCATTCATACGCAGTAGTTATGTGTGTATAAATAGTATCGTACATTGTGAATTTCTACACGGTCTTTGAGCTTAGTTGATAAGTAATCATGTTGATTAAAACATCTTATATAATGTTATTATTGGATTCTAATTTAAACTTAAATCACAGTTGCAAAATAATAAAAATAATAGTCCAATTGTTATTTGTTATCGCTCAGTCATTGTAAGATTACGGTATTTTTTTTTTTAAATACTCGATTTTCACATTAATTGCTTTTTAAAATCGATTAATTACTCAATCATTATTGACATCTCAACAGAGACCAAAAACCTTTGGTAACGAATGTGGATTATCTAGACTAGGCGTTTAAAGGATTCGCGAGCTATCATCGGCTGGGGTAAGTGTCCTAGATAACCCATATTTGTTGCCTAGGCTTCCGTGTCTCTGTTGAGACGTCAGTAATGATTGATGCAAGCCCGTCGTGGGTATAATCCAATATCTGTCTAAAAGCATTCGTACAAAATGACATTTTTTACTATCTGCTATAAAAAGTCGTGGTTTGTATCCCAATTCCCTTAAAAATTATAATATGTTACCCTTACGATTCCCGATATTTTTAAATAAAAAGTACAGGATGCAGGGTAATTTTTTTTTTAAATGCTTGTCTTTTTTATATTATTTATATTGAACTGGTAGTTATAACGACAGGATACCGCAGCCGTCACAATATCTTATATTGATTAGGCCAATTCCAAGTTTTCCCGTATCTAATTTTGAAGCTGTATTCAGTTTATTCTAGAGCTAATTTACGATTGAATGCACTAATTTTGAAATGAAAATATTAGGAACCATCGACAATCAAATTCTTTTTTATTTTTATTGCAGTTTGTGACGAATTATTTTTATTTCCCTCGCTCATAAATGAGAAAATAACAAGTAAGGAGTTATGGATCTGCAGTTAATATTAACTTCTAAGAAGCCTATTAAGGTTCAATGGTCTATGGTCTTACATCGTTGTTAGTTTCGTAATATAATACTGAGTAGGTGAAGAGCTAGGGAATTGTAAGGCCGTAAGCTAACCACACTACGGGTCTTTTCACACCTTCCGTGCCGGTT
>JAGVSP010005094.1:0-12009 GCA_022494985.1 Micrasema minimum
GTTCCGGCTAGAGCCGGGTTTTACAATTAAGTTTATCGATCGTCATTTGTGATTTTTAATTGATTTACTACGTAAAACGCTGGCATATTTTTAATGACAAGTAAATAAATTACCAAGGAAAAACTAATTCATAGGATATAACGTGTACCGTAAAAATAAAGTAACGAACAATTCAAGTTAAATTCTTAAGTTAGAAATATTTCACTTCACATAAAATGGCTTTGGACTATATTAGAAGATAATGTAAATTTAAACATAGCACATTTTCTGTATTCAATAAAAACCATCTCCATAATATAAATTTAACGAAAATATTCAGAAACCAAAATATGGTTGAAATAATTTCAATTTTTACTCTGAAACTTGTAGAGACTAATTAATTTTGAAAAAGTTTCAATGAAGATTAAAATATTTAATAACATTTGTATGATCGGAATAAATAAATTAATTACACTTTGATTATTTATTAAATTTGGCTGTCTTTGCATTAACGAAAAACTTTTTTTTAATAAATGGTCATCGACGGTCTGCCAGAACGGCGGTATCCTTTTTCTCTTTACTTATCGTCTCCTGCGTTTAAATATTCAGATTTCCCAACACATACACCACACTCCACACACATACTACAACACAACATACACATGACATAACATAACCACTTTGTATACTATTGTTTGCTCACTTCTCGTCTTCATAAATTTGTCTTGTACACTGTGTTGTCCACGTAAATGGTGCTATGTTGTATATATTACCTCAAATACAAAATTCTTAGTTCATTGTACCAAATATAGCACTGTGTGCACAAAATTAAAATATAAATATTTAGTAAAGTACCGAGATGCAGAATTTTCTTTTTTTTTTAAATATTGAAACAGGAATAAAAACAATACTTTCAAATATAAATACTACAAAACCAAAATGGATAAACACGGACACAACTTACAACAGACCGAATAAAAATTTATTGACTCATTCTCTTACCAGTTAATATACGAGTATTTCCATCGATAACCCAATGAAATCATAATCAAGTTTTTTAATTACTAAGCTGTATTAGTGGTTAAATGATAGTAGTTTAAAACAAATGAATAATTGCTAAACTAGAGTATTTATTTTACTATTTTACCTATCGAATTAATACTCGCGGCCTCTGTAGCGTAATGGCTAAAATGCTCGACTCACGATATGGAGGTTCCGGGTTCGATTCCCGGTGAGAACAAAAAAAAAAATGTTATTTTTCTCAAGCCTGGGTGTTTGTGTCATTGTTCCCCTCTGTAATTGGGCCTCCTGGCCTGTTGAGGTGGTTAAAAAAAAAATACCGTTACTAAAATTTGTTTTAATAATAGTATTTAAATTATGTTAAAATCTTCTTTGACAAGTGGATTTTCTGCTTGAAGGCTTCTTATTTTACTATAGGTACTATATATTATTTTATATTATCTAAAAATATATTTAAATGAAATTTTCCAATAATATTTGAAAACACACTTTTCTGACCAGATACGACGCGAAGTGACCCGATTTCTGTTCTTTCTCATAGTATTATGATTAATTTTTAATGTAAGTTAATAAAAATCTTATCTAGAGTTTGATCTTAAGTGATCGATTTTAGTAGTATGCAAAATTTGGTAATTAGTAACCAAATCATTGGAATCCATTAAAATTCAGATTATATATTTTTTTGATGATCAAGTGATCACTAATCCCATTCGTTTCTTAGAAGAGTAACTGAAAAAACAGATCCTGTTGCTTTCGGGAGAAATACGTCATTATTTTACCTGAGTTTCAATGGGCCTTATTTTATTGAATCACTTGATGACATATCATCTAATATTATCACGCTCTGAATACCCTTCCAGTAATACATTAACTTTTTGCAGCTTATTGAATCATAGCTAAATCATACCAAGTAAGGTCAGTTATCAAATTATTATTTGTAGAGTTTTTTTAGAAAAATATCATCTTAATTGAAATACGATCACATATGTAGGTGTATATAAATTATTTTTCAGATGGCCATTGTTTTATGAAAAAACATATTAGAAATGTGACCTCGTATTTCTATACGGGAGCATTTCTCGCAATATGAAATTTATTATATTTTTACAATATTTGCTTTTTTCTCTACTCATCGTAAAGTAATATATTTTTTACGCTTTTTTCGAATGTAAGTACTTGATTGAAAATTCATGCATTTAATTTAACAAAATAACACTACAGCCACTAAATTCTGAAGAAAAAAGTATGTACCCCGTTTTAATTTATAAGTTGGATAGTTCCAGATACACGACTTATTACCATAAGTATAAACACTATTTCTTGGTACTTTTAAGTACAACATAAACCCCATTCCGAGTCATAGACAATAAATCATGAACCATCACACCCATCAACATTTTTGTAATGGCTAGATCTCGCAACAATCCCATTGTATGGTATCACATTTTCTATTGCAATTCAATTATATGCACACTTTGGCATATAAGTGCATACACACAATACTCCATGGCCTCGGGTGATTATAAACTTGTATCACTGACGTTCAATGTATAATATATCATATTGGTTTTCATCTGTGTTATTGTTTTGCACCGTACAAGGCATTGAAACCGGCGTTTTCTCGTAAATTATTGTGTTAAACTCATGCCTGATTCCAACTCGCTAAGATAAGGGAATATGTAATGGGAAATTAATCTATTCATCGGCTGCCCACTGCATATCCAACACTTGGAAATTATTACTAGGTACTGACTCGAGGGACGTTATACATTGCTATTACTTTAATTCAACGACTTCATAAAAACACACTGAAATAAAAGAAATGTGAAATTCTTTGTGGTTTGGCCAATTGGTTTGGTTTTTCGGGACTTGCTGGTGATGATTGGTACTAAGTCATTCTTGAAACAAGTTGCCCCAGTAAATCCTTGATTCCTATTCCTATATTCCTTCTATACCGTCCTCTATCCGAAATACCAAATAATCTATGGCACTTCGCGGGTAGTCTGAAAATTACAACAATAACGCAGCCGCTACAAAAACCCGCACGCAAATTCTCACATCGTTTATCTAAACGCATCTTATAAACGCATTCTCATAAAATCAACTTTGAACTCTTTAAATCCTCATCTATTGTGTACTTGTGCTTGTATTGAAATCTTGTGATTTGTTTTGTGTTTTGTGGCGTTATTTTGAAGTGCAGTGCAGGATAGAAGATCTCCTTCCATTTCAGTCTCCATAATACCATAAGGTGGGGGTAATTTTCTATTGAATTGACTGGTGTGGGTCTCCTGGTGTCTCCTGGGAGGTGAATCTTTCGTTCTGTCTCTCTTTCTCTCCACCTTATTCATACGAGAATTGTATCACGCATACAGTTCTTTCGTTTTCAAGAACAATCGACAAAAATCGCGCTTCAGCTGCACCACTTAGTTATTCATATAAAACGGAAAGGTTAGAGTTGCATCTAGTGCTTAACTTCTAGCACCTATTATCTACACTCCACACCATCATTTTGAAGCTTATCCTAAGCGAACAAGTAGTAGGTATTCTACAGAGGAAATTGGTTTGGAACTACAGTTTTTCAATAGACCTTCTTGTAGTTTAAGGGAATCGCCAATTTTGATTAGAATACAACAATGTTTAATTCTATTTCACGGCTACATAGATCATTTTCTTACTTTTTTAAAACATAATTTTTCTAAATACCTATCACAGCTACATGGATCCATTTTCTTACTTTTTAAAACATAATTTTTCTTAATACCTACTTATAAAGAAATAATAAATACGTAAACAATAACTTATGATCCCGGAAACCAACACGAACTAATGAACGCCATTTAATTATTATAAAATGAGAATGCTCAGTTGTTGTTTTACATATTTAAAGCTGTATCGTATGGCTGTCGATAAAAATTTATTACATTCATAGACAATTTAATTGCCATTATTTACCTGTTAATATATTGCGGATAAACTTCCGAATAAAAAAAAAAAAAATATTTTCGTCCATTTTTTATATTGCGCTTAAGTGGAAAATTTACAATGTAAGGGAAAACAAAATAAACCATGCATTCTCGCGAGTTTATAGAATATTTTTTTTTTTTTTAAATGGATGCATGAGTACTACAGATTTATGTACACGAGGAAAATGTTTCATTACCACTACTACATAAACTTTCTCTTATCGACACCCAATGGGGCATGGGCACTGCATTGGTACATTAAGTACAGATAATCAAGATATTTTTTTGTTACATGAAGGTAAGTGAAAATGAAAGAGGCCATTAGGAACCAGCCCTTAATAATAATTGCAGAAATATTTTTTTACTTTTTTTATTTTTTTATTAAATTATTTTATTTATTCGAAAACGTTTTTTATGATTTCTTATTTTGTTCATATACAATCGGTACTAGCTTCTTCAGAGCAAGTACAATTTATTGTGTCTAGTGAAATATATAATTTAAAAAATTATGTAGTAAAATGATCAAGATAAACAACACTTTGTGTACCGATACAGTACCCTATGACCCATTGGCGCGGACAAGGGAAAATAGTAATAATAATAAATGAAATATGCTAAAAAATAATGAAAGCTTGTAAATATTTCCACCTTATGATTTTTGTCCGGCTCGTAGCATAGTGGTAGCGCATTTGGCCACCGTGCATGAGGTCGCGGGTTCGATTCCCGTAGGGGGCCTACATGAAATATTTATTTCCAAGTAATTTTCATATTAATACTTCATGTGTGATACCTTGGTCTGGTACTAAGGCGTATGACTGATCATCCTACCTTCATGTAATTAAATGATCAAGAGACACTGCACTTGGTGTACCGATGCAGTGTCCTATGCACCATTGTGTGCGGATAAGGGAAAGTAGTAGTAGAATGATTTTTGCATATATTTCAATATGTTTATATTATTTTCAAAAAGTTTGTTCTTGAAAATAGGAATCAAGTCGTGGCGGAGTGAGAATTTAAAACGGGGATCAATGACCGTGACGGTACCACTCACTGGGCCGCCACCCGTTCAAATATATTTTAGAATATATTTTTAAGGAAATTTGAATTAAATTTAGTTAAATCCAATTCCTACCTTCTGGTCCCCGAACCGCATCTGTCTCCTTGCATTCCTGGCAACGTTGATCCTGCACAGGAACATCCTGGTGTCACGGGGGGCGGGGCCGGGGGCCCCCGGGGGCGAGTCGGGGGGCGCAGCCGCGTGCGGGGGGCGGCACAGCTCCGCCTGCACCCCCTGGTGGTCCTGCTTATCTATTATGTCGTATACGCTGTCACCGTGGATCAGCAAGTCTTCCTGGAGAAGAAAATATTTTTTTAGTTACCACCGAAGCGTGAGACCGATTGTCTTCTTGTAACAATTTATTAAGATTCAATGCAATTGGTGTACCAAAGCGGTGCCCTATCCACCATTGGGTCCGGGTAAGGGAAAGTAGTAGTGAGGCAACGGACGCAGCAATATTGTAGTCGGCCGTCATTAGCGAAGGCGGTTAGCGAAAGCGAATTTTTTTACTCGGTTTTATATAGCAGAAGAGTTATTATTTATTTAACCACCTCAACAGACCCAATAATAACAAAGTGAATAACATCTTTAATACTCGGGTAGAAAAACATATTTTTATTTTCGTGTTTCCATCCGAAATTGGACCCGGAACCTCTGTATCGTCCAGCATTTTAGCCACTACGGAGCCCGCACTATCCCAGCTTTGTTCGGATTGTTTTAAATAACTTAACTCTTCTTGACATTCCAATGATAACCCACAGCCAAAAAAGTATTAAAGAATACAGAAAATATAAGTTTTGGCATGTTTTGTGATGGTTTTACTAAATATTTAACTAAAAATAAACTAGCCATAAAAATACTGTTTTGTTTGATGTCACTGCTGTTTTAAAAGAGATATGTACTCGGTGCAATGATAAATAAATAAAAATTATGAGATTTGAAATACCTAGCGACGATATTAAGACAGATTAAAATATAATTAAAATGATACCAACCATTGAATGGCCCAGGTACTCAGCAGCATTGTCCGATATGTAGAGAAGTTTTCCGTTCTGTGTCATCATCATCAGGAAACCGTTTAGTGCCTGAGAATAAAAGAAAAAACTATAATCATCGCCGCGTTTCTTAAGTTACTTAAGTTTTATTATAACGTCGCGTCATATCAAAATTCATATAGACCAGTCCACTGGTTGAAATCTACGTAAACCGTAAAAATTATGCATCATTTTAATGTAAAATTGTAAAAAAAAAATTGTACCTATTAACTAACTGAAGGGTGGAAGTTTGGTAGTAATTTCAAAATGTAAAGTATTCGCATTACGTTATAATTGAAACCACTAGAACAACAGTGGTCTAACCCTCATTTTTTTCAAAATCGAGTTTCACCTTTTTGTGATTGATTACCATTATTTTCATAAGATTCATAGTGAACGCCAACAACGCTTTTTTAAGAACAGATAATCAGTATTGATCAAACTATACCTAATAAAATTGACAAAATAATAATAATCGTCATTTTTGTCACATGCAAAAATTTGTAATAATAATTTGATCACCAAAAAATTATATATGTACAAAATCGATAAAATTATGGCTTTTTACAGTATAACAGTATAGTACAAAAACTCTTCATAAATTATTTAATTATAGCTGCTATAATAAACGTGATTATCTTACGAACCCGAATTGAGTTACATGATAATCCAAGGAAATACATAAAAATAAATTTAATACCAATAAAACATTTAAAAAGCGTCGTACCTAATCGAGCTTTTTTTATGTTTTTTCTGTTATTGTGAGCATTTGCGATATTAAAAAGCGTTATATGTCATAATTCATTATACACTATGCTAAATTCAAGAAAACGCTGATTTTTTAAGCTTGATGAAAATTTTTCTCTAACTTACTTTAGAAAATCCAATATTCGGAGTTGGCGCGTGGTGGTGATAATGGTGTGAAAAGTCGTGACACTTCAATACTAAAAGACAAAACAACAAAAAAACAAAATAAAAATACAGCAAAGGCATAACAAAAGATAAAAACAAAGCAGAAAACATAATAATTGAAATGTTTTATGTAACAAATGACAGTTCTATTCTCTATTGCTACTGTAGTTTAAAACACCAAGAAATAAGAATGTCGTGATTACTGAGTAAAATAAAGCGTGCACTAAAGACAATAGAAAACATATCATTGTGAGTTTTACGTGCCATAAATTATTATTATCTGTCACTAAACATTATCTTAATGGCTTTGAATATCAATATGTTCAGCCAGTCTTGATCCTGTGAATTCAATGCATATTTATTTAACTATTTATTTAATCTAAAACCAGCGCATGAAACATGCATACTAAAATACAAATGAACTCATAATAATCTTAAAATAATTGTAATTACATTGCAAATTAAAACTAAGTCGATATGCCAATTGAAAAAGGTGCAAACCCAATAGTAGCATTGAAAAGGTTGAAACATTGATTGAGTCTACAAAAATAGTCGCAAAACAAAATAGCTACCTTTATTAGTTTTGTCGTTTTTTAAAGGCATTTCAGATAAACGGTTCTAAAAATGCTTTTGATTTGCGTAAAAAAGTACATTAATCAGGTACCCCACAATTTTTGCGGATTTTCTCACTATAATGATCAATGTATCTTCTTTATAAAAATGCGGTGATTATTTTTTTAATAGTGCATAATCTACATAAACAAGACATCAATAACAGTGAAAACAACCCCAAGGTTTCAACGATATTTTACAAGAGATCTCAGGGATATTTAGATTCAAGCATTTTTAAGAAGCACTCCCAATGCAGTGTACTTTTTTCAACATGCTTGAATTGTGATAATTAGAAATATAAATAACTTAAAGTATTATGATTAAATAAAACAATGTTATGTGTTACTATTGGTTTATTCTATAAAAATAGAATTCACCTACACTACCTGGTTTCGGGAGTAACGTTCTCCCATCGACTGGTGAAAAGACACGTTCTCCCATCGAAGGTGAGTGTCTTTTCACCAGTCGATGGGAGAACGTTACTCCCGAAACCAGGTAGTGTAGGTAAATTATATTTTTATAGAATAAACCAATAGTAACACATAACATTGTTTTATTTAATCATAATTCATTATGAAGTGTTACAAAGTGAATGCCGAATCAATCAACAAAAAAACTTAAAGTATATTTATTGCCTTGCATGCACGTAACAAATTACCAAGATTCACTGTACTTGGTGTAGCAATGCAGGGCCCTATGCACCATTGGGGGCGGATAAGGGTGGGTAGTAGTAGTAGTTTAGTGTATTTAGTAAATATATTTTCAAATAGCTTATGACGACCATTCTTAATTTTTTTTCCCATCAACAAAAAAAAACCCTTTTCCGATAGGAATGTTGATAAAAAAAATACTTCATTCTCAAAGTAAAAGCATAAGAAATAAAATCTATCACTTCTAACTTCCCTTATCCACATCCAATGGTACACAGGGAACTGCATTGGTACACCAAGTGCAGTGAATCTTGATAATTTGTTTCATGAAGATAATACGATGACCGTTCGTCATAGTTATTAATGAAAAAATCAATGAATTAACGCATGAAGAATAGGTGTGAAATGATTAAGTGTAATATAAATAATTAGTCTATGTTAATTTATATAGAACCAAATAAATATAATAATTAAAAATTAAAGTAATAAAAAATGAATATACGAACGAATGAGTTAATTAATAAATTAATGAAAAAAAGGACGAATTGATGTATGATTGAATGAATAACGACGAATGCAAGGAAAAAATCATGTGTTATGAAGAATGAATGAACGAATAAATGAACGAACGAATGAACGAAAAAAATAATAAATGAACGAATGAATGAATAAATGACCGAATGAACGAATGAATGAATGAATGAACGAATGAATAAATAAATGAACGAATGAATGAATAAATGAACGAATAAGTGAATAAATGAACGAATGGACGAATTAATGAATGAAGAATGAACGAAATGAATGAATAAATAAACGAATGAACGAATGAATTAATGAACGAATGAATGAATAAATGAACAAATGAACGAATGAATGAATAAATGAACGAGCGAATGAATAAATTAATTTAATTGTTATTGTACCTTGTTGAAAGTAGTTGGCCTTCCTGACGTAAACACATATGAGTGCCATAAGCTGTAGCTGGGAGAGTCGCTGCCTGGTGGAGGGGGGCAGGGGGAGGAGGTCCCTCAGGTTGGCTATCTCCGCGTTAATGAGGTCCCTTCTCATTTTGCTGGCCCCCTTAGTAGATTTGGTCGGCTCGAAACTGCTAACAATGGAAAATACATTTTATTCATTTTTTTTTTACCATAGCTGGACTGGTACTGAAGCGTAAGACTGATCATCTTTCCTTCATGTATAATAATAATTATAACACCAAAGTTTGGACGATTTGGTAGATAATGTTAAAAAACCTCCGATGGTTTTGTGTTCTCTATTTTATCTCACTAAATTAGTTTTTAAAAAACTTGCATATTTGTATATTTGAATACCTAACTATTAAATTGCTGAGCGTCTGCTTGTAAAGATATAAGGCAGTAATAAAGCTGCTTTTAGAAAAGGGGACATAGCCACGGAATAAAAGAAATCCTCTCTTATGTATAAAGACAATTATTTTTCTTTTTACCGCCTCTTGTACATTTTTCAGAAAATTATTACATTTTTCCTCTACTCCATAATTTTCGACAAATTCTTTACACCTTCAATCAAAATTAAAACATTAACTCTCCATAAAAGACTATAATTTTAAGCAATAGCCGCGAGACATGAAAACAAAAAAGATTCAAACTTCGAACAGAATACCAAAACGAATCCGTTCGTAATTCGAAAATTCAGGACACCAATCACGTACCAACTGTCTGTAAATTGTCGCAAAAGTAAAGCGTCGGAATGGTCATTAGTCATACTACCCTCACTACGGAATTTCTGGTGCCGGATCATGAATTTCGATAAACAGTTATCTTCATCTGTCGATAAACAAAAAACATGTATTTCCTCTATGTTTTTGCCCGCTTTGCGGTGAAGTGGTTAGCACGTTGGGCTACTATGCGGGTTCCATTCCCGTTTGGTAAAAAAATTCATATTGATTTAATAATCATCGTGCCTTCATGTAATAACTTATCAAGAATATCTGCGTTTGGTCACAGCCACATTTTTCTCATAAAAAATTAACTTTCTTAATTAATAAAAAAAAAAAAACTAAAATTAACTAAATTATTAATTAAGTATTTTATTTATCTGCCAACGTGTTTAATTACAGGTTGTCAACTACTAGGTAAATCCAAATTTATATTCAAGTATCTATTTTATTTTAGAATTTTTTAATGCAAGCATATATTTTTTTTTAAATTTAATACAATTAACAGCTATTTGTCAGTTCGTTATGTTATGTTATTTTTCGCTGTGTTTTTTTAAAACGAGGTGTGTTCTTATTCCTGGAGAGACACTTCTTTAAAATATTGATAATTTGTACATTGTTTTTTTTAATAATAGGTATTCCATTAAAAAAAAGGTTTTGAGCATAAACATTCTTTCTTTGTTTCATTTCTGTAGTGAGACTATTTATTCTCAAAATTTTTGTCGATATCGTTTTTATCAACTTTTATCTACTTGCGCCATGTAGATACATCGATGATCGGAGCCTTGATTGTTGGGTCGTGGATCATTCATTGCGCATTCCGGGTGGTGACCAACCAATAGCGATGAATATTTTGGACATTTTGTCGATCTTGGTTGATTGTCATTTGGCGCACGGCCATCTTGTCTCTTGTCTCTTGGTCTCTTGGTCTTTTGGTCTCTTGTTACGGGAATATCTTGATGCGTGCATTCGTGTGCTTCATCAGGATTTACAGACATTTAAATTTATGGCTCATTTAGTTAAGTTTATTCAACTTCTTTAATAGAATAATGAAATAATAGTTTTTTATTGTTTAAATAGTTTTTAGCAAGAATGGGTTTATGGCTTTGTAAAAATACCTGCGAAAACATGTTGCAATTTCGCATATAATTTTTTTCTATAAAATGAAGTCATCGTAAGGAATTTATGAAAGCTATCTTTGTTTTGGGACTTTCATTGTAATCAAATATTAATACTAACTAACTAACTAACCATCACGCTTTTTTTTTTTCCGTAGGGTAGCAGCAGAGAGGATAGAACGCCATACCACTCTGTCCCCTGACAGACTTCCTTTGCTTCCTCTACATTCATACATCTTCTCATACACATACGCCTGGTTATTCCGACTTTTCACATGTCCACTTTCAAGTACTTGTCGTACTTGGTCATGCCATGTCTTTCTCGGTCTTCCGCGGCTTCTACATCTAGGCACACTTGCAATTAATCTTGTTTTAGCCGTTCTTATTCATCACTCATATCGCTCCACATGACCAAACCATCGTAAAAGCCCTTTCTTAATTTTGTCGATAATGCTTATCTCAGCCTTGCACTCTGCTCTAATTTCGACATTTGTACACCTATCATACATAGTCTTACCACACCATATCGCCTGAGAGATCGCATTTCAACAGCATTCGGTCAATAATATTAATACGGTTTTAGTAAATTATATAAATAATAGGTACCTATTACACATATATTTGTCAATTTTGCCAGCGAGCACCCGTTTAACTATACTCTATACAAAATATATTTTTATGCAATACTATGTTCTTTACACTGCCCGCTTCGCAGTGTAGTAGTCAGCACGCTTTATATGTATGAGGTCTCGGCCTCGTTTCCCGGATCTTCCAATTGAATGTGCAATCGCACAATTAAATATTTATATACCATTGCGTATTCATATTTTATATATCAAGAAGCGTAAGAAAAGATCTTCTTGCGTGTTCGTAGAATTAATATACACCATCAAGAGAGACTGCAGTTTTATGTAGGCCAATGCAGTGCCCTAAGCAGTGATAAAAAGAAAAGTAACAATTTTTTT